>JASTWK010000524.1:0-124368 GCA_030770225.1 Temnothorax unifasciatus | reverse complement strand
ATCTTCGGGAATGAAAATATTCCGCAAAACAAAAACGTTTACTCTGCATTCAAGCGTAATCCTGTGAACATCGGCATCAGCATTACAAATCACACAAGTACGATTCGCAGTTTGTGTCAATACATTGAGTCGCAGGCAAGTAGGATCGCGTTCTATTTCTGTTATTTCGTTGCGAATAGATTGATTACAGGTAATACAAATCCTCGTGAGATCTGTCACGGCAAGAGGTGGCCTCTGGAATTCATCACGTCTACGGATGGCAATCTCGCATTTGTCTGCATTTTCATCTCCATCTATTCGACTCATTTGATTCGGTAAAAAACCTCTGTCGCAAATGTAACACCTTAAACGGTTTCTCCAAGCCATACTTAGATATGATTGAAATTCCCAATGCGGCGAATCGCAGATACAATATAATACAATACCGTAACAATATAAAAACTCAACTGGAGAAAAGAATTCTGTTTCGGAAACGTTCGATGGTATCGACGTCGATAACACGGATTGAGCGACACGATATCGACGGAGAGATCTCCGCTGCGGCGTTATCGTCGCGGGGAGCGAGCGAGCACGGACTCTACCGCTGGGGGGAGAGGTGTGTGCGGGGTGTGGTCGTGTCGCGCGACAGCGTTGCGCTCTCTTCGGTGGTGTGCGATTTTGAGGGCGTATTACACGGTCATCCAACGGATGATCATCAGAGTAAGAGTATTGTTACGGTAGGAAAGTTTGGAGTCATAAAGTCCAAAACAGAATTCTTTTCTCCAGTTGAGTTTTTATATTGTTACGGTATTGTATTATATTGTATCTGCGATTCGCCGCATTGGGAATTTCAATCATATCTAAGTATGGCTTGGAGAAACCGTTTAAGGTGTTACATTTGCGACAGAGGTTTTTTACCGAATCAAATGAGTCGAATAGATGGAGATGAAAATGCAGACAAATGCGAGATTGCCATCCGTAGACGTGATGAATTCCAGAGGCCACCTCTTGCCGTGACAGATCTCACGAGGATTTGTATTACCTGTAATCAATCTATTCGCAACGAAATAACAGAAATAGAACGCGATCCTACTTGCCTGCGACTCAATGTATTGACACAAACTGCGAATCGTACTTGTGTGATTTGTAATGCTGATGCCGATGTTCACAGGATTACGCTTGAATGCAGAGTAAACGTTTTTGTTTTGCGGAATATTTTCATTCCCGAAGATGTCAGATCATGTCAACATCATTTGGATGATCGAGGTTTCTTTCTTCAGGCATTGCTACTTGGCTTGCGGTCCATTAACAGACCTTACGTCATCAAAGGACTACAACTTCAAATGTTCCTGCAAGAACTCCGAAATGTGGCAAGGGATCAAAGAAGATTCGTTGATGAGAACAGTTTCACAGATGCTGAGTTCGAATCCTTTTCTCCAGTGACAAAACGGCAGTTTCTGGAACTATTTAATTATTGTGATAGGGTGCCTTATCCAGACCGCCACAGATATGTTTCTAAGAAAGACTTGTTAATGTTCTTATGCAAAATGCGACAAGGACTCTCGGATGATTTTCTTAAAGTTATCTTCGAGTACCCGAGTAGACAAGCAACGAGTTTAGCCGTTTCCGTTGTTCGACAGTCTTTGATGCAACGTTTTGTTCCTACAAACATCGGTTTGGATGCAATCACAAGAAGAGATTATGTCCAGAGACATGTAACCGATTTCGCCAATAAATTATACAATCCCGAACCACATATTCCTCGTGTAATCGCATATATTGACGGTACTTATAGCTACGTTCCTAAGAGTAGTAATTTTCGTACTCTCCGACAGTCATTTTGTCTTCATAAGGGACGACATTTACTCAAACCTGTGCTGATAGTCGCACCCGATGGCTACATACTGGATATTCAAGGTCCATACTTTTCAGACAGTCGAAACAATGACGCTGCGATTCTCCAGAATGAATTTCATAGGGATGTTGAGAGAATGCGAGAATGGTTCCAAGAAGGAGATCTAATGATAGTAGATAGAGGATATCGGGATGCTACAGAGCTACTCACTCGCCTTGGCATTCGATGGAGGATGCCAGCACTTCTCGAACCAGGACAAAGTCAACTCCCTACAGATGAAGCTAACGATTCACGGATAATCACTAAGACGAGATGGATCGTGGAGGCCAGGAATGGCCACATCAAATCCATCTTTAAATTCTTCCAGCAGACGATACCGATTCCCCATCTTCCTAATTTGGGTGATTTTTACCGTATTGCTGGTGCGATAATCAATAGGTATCATCCTTCCGTTCAAATGGAAGGAGCTAATGAGCAGTTGGCTCGTCAATTACTGGAGAAAGCAAATGAAGTGAATGTTGTCCAAGCACTTGTGGAGGCTGAACATCTGAAAACCCGTAACGCTCAGAGATGGGTACGCTTGAATGCTCAACACGTTCCCGATTTCCCAATTTTGGATTTACATTTTCTGAGGGATCTTACTGTTGGCGTTTACCAAATCCATTTGGCACCATCGTATATACAGGACAAGCTACAAAGAGAGGAGTCGGAAGAATTCCAGCTCGAAATGTTGAGGGACGTACAGAGGATACCACAATCTGGTTTAATAAGAGTTAGAGTGTACTCTCGATTTCGCAATGCAGCGAAATACCAATTATGGATATCATACCGACCGACAGACGATCATGATGTGGATGATGGGATGAATGTTCAGGACGGCCCTCCTATCCAAGGTTACTACTGCACTTGCAAATCCGGTGCTCGAACTCTGGGTACATGTGCACACATTGCGAGTATTTTATGGTTCCTCGGATACGCACGGCATGAACAACATATTCGGTACCCTTCAACGAGGCTCCTTCATGCTATCTGCGATGCAGCGAATAGGCCACCGCAAGTAAATCCTGATAATGTACCAGATGTTATTGACGTTTGAACATTGGTTAATTGTTCTACACACACACACACACACACGCACACGCACACGCACACGCACACGCACACGCACACGCACGCACGCACGCACGCACGCACGCACGCACGCACGCACGCACGCACGCACGCACGCACGCACGCACGCACGCACGCACGCACGCACGCACGCACACACGCACGCACGCACGCACGCACGCACGCACGCACGCACGCACGCACACACACACACACACACACACACACACACACACACACACACACATTATTCACACACATATGATGTGCAAATTCCGATCGCGCAACCTCCCCGTGGTGCACATTGGGTAACGCTAATGCCGACGGTAAAACCCTTTAAAGTGACACATTCAGATTCCAATAATCCGGAAGATCCGATTGGATCTGATATAACATTGAATCCTCGCTCCTTGCTCGTGAGAAAAGATGTTCGGATAAATCATGTAAAATAACGTAAAATAAAGTAAACTAACGTAAAATGGCGGAAACTAATAGAAGAGCAAAAAAGAAGGGAAAAGGGAGGGGAGGGTGGATAAGAAGAGGAGGAGAGAGGGAAAGGAAGTGGAAAGATAAGATAAGATAAGTAAAAGATAAGAAAGATAAGTGTAAAGGGAGAGGGGAGGAGAGGGGGAGGGGTAAAGGGAAGGAAGAAATTAACAGATAGTTACCTACACGGTGGCGTTGGCAGTCGCCTATTTCCTACTTTCGACGGTCCCTAGAGCTCATACGGCTCAATGAATCAAGTTGGGGCAGTGAGAACTTCATCAGGATCACGTCAACTACAAATTTCCAAAGTTTCAACCAAATCCACCGGGACCTATTTTCCCATAAGAATGGTGCGGGGTCCTTTGTACTATAAACTTTTACCTTGGTTTTTCGTTTTGGTGTTCCATCCCTTTCTATTTGCTTCATTTGCAACTGTTGCAATGCATCACTGCGACGCTTTTTTGAAAATTTAAAGCGTCTTTCTTTATTTAATAAATCTTCTTTACCTTGAAAAAGTTTATGTTTACTACTAATTATTCCAAATATATTGTTATTAATTTCCTTAATTTGTTAAAGTATATCAAAAATATCTTTTTTAAATGTTCAAATTTTACGTTGTATAATTACTTAACATATTCTATTAATAATAAATAAATGCGAATACTTACTTCCAACACATAAGACTTCACCTGGTGACAAGAAGGAATTATGTTCATCGTCATTATTGTGCCGCTTTATGTAATAGGGTTGGTTGGCACAGTTTTCATGATCAAAATCTTTAATGTCACTAATAGGCACAATTAATACCTTTCTCCTTTCATCAGAATAAAAACGTACCGCAGCATGGAGTGTTTCCATTGTATTTGAAGACATAATCTGTTAATGAAAAATGTTAGCTTTTTTTTTTAAATTTCTATAGCACACAATATGCAAAAACCCTATAGGTTAGGTTATATACTTACGGATTTAATGTATTTTCTGAATTTTTGTTCCGAACTATCGGCGCGCGATCGGCGCGCGATCGGCGCGAAGTTGTCGCCGCGGGCGGTGCACTCGCGCCAAAATTCGAGGTCGCCGGGTGTCCTGGGGAACTCGGGACACACACACGCACAAGAGGGGGCGGAGGGGACGCGTGAATCACGACGCAGCCTATCTCTTCGCCGGCTTCCCTCGCGAGGACGATTCTCCGCTCCTCGTGGAATATCTGTCGCGCCGCGAGCCCGCGGACCGTCGTTCGAAATTGAGGATCGCGGGGGCAGCGGGCGGGCGTCGGCGACGACAACGACGACGACGTTGGTGCGCGCCAACGGCGTGACGGGCGGCCCCGGGTACACTCCCGACACGGCCGACGATGACCCAAATGAGACACTACACACTCGCGGAGACGACGGCGATGACCGTGGAGACGTCGCGCGTTGCGTGCGCCGCCGTTCACCACCGTTCACTTACGCAATTAAGGCCAGAACACGCAAGAGTGTGAAGACTGATGCGCGTGACTGCGCGAAAGTACGCCCGCACTGAGCAACCGGCACTGACCAGCACCAGGCGGGATGCGCCGCCGGCAAGGCTGCGCAAGGGCATAGCCACGCACACTAATGCCACGCTCCTCTGTCCGTGTACGCTCGGCGCAAAGAAGGACAGAACACGATCGTTGTCTCCTTCTCTCTTGTGCTATGACGTCGCTATGCCAGTGCCGGCTATGCCGGCACATATTTCAGATCTCGCGACTCTTCGAATTTCGAGTTGGCAAATCGATGAGCGACGTTATTTATTGTAAACTTAATCTTTTCTTATAAAATATCGAGATATATGTCAATCATTCTGTCGTTATTCACTGATATATGTATAATCAATTTCAATTGTGAATGTAAATAAAATGTCTAAAAATATAAAAATTACCAAATGCAATGACGTAAATCTTTATAAACATAAAAAGTTAAAAGAATTCTCCGTTTTTTTTTATTTGCAGCTAGATCTTGAAATATTTGTTTTGATTAAAGTTGAACTTTGTAAATGTAATATGTAATATGTAAGAGATATGAACGTATCGTAAGAGGGTGGCAGTGTGGTCTTGTGGTAAAACGCCAGACTCGTAATCCTGTGGAACCGGGTTCGAGTCCACCTGATCACAGGAATTTTTATATTCCAACTGCCACCCCCCGCACGAGTGGGGCTCGTGCGGAGAAACTTAGCTATCTTTCGGAGGAGAAATTAAATTTGAAATTGGTCGTCAAGCTTGGGGAGCTTGGGAGTTTTGGCACTATGTGCATGACCTCAGCATTATCTTAAAACACGTATCCTCCCATTCTGAATACAGCGTAAAATCGCTCTTGTCCAAAGGCATTTAATGCCTTTTTTTTTTTGTTAATCTGATCAACAGGATTTTTTTTTTTAATGTATTTCTTTTTGACGGAAATATATTTCCTTTTTTCGGAGGAGAAATGGAGAAATTAAATTCATATAAAGCTCTTTCTCTTCTCATCTTTGATAAAGTTCTAACGACTGCTTTAATCAAAAAATCAAATTTTTAAATTTGATTTTTTGATTAAATTTAAAAATTTGATTTTTTGATTAAAGCAGTCGTTAGAACTTTATCAAAGATGAGAAGAGAAAGAGCTTTATATGAATTTAATTTCTCCATTTCTCCTCCGAAAAAAGGAAATGTATTTCCGTCAAAAGGAAATACATTAAAAAAAAAGTCCTGTTGATCAGATTAACAAAAAAAAAGGCATCAAATGCCTTTGGACAAGAGCGATTTTACGCTGTATTCAGAATGGGAGGATACGTGTTTTAAGATAATGCTGAGGTCATGCACATAGTACCAAAACTCCCAAGCTCCCCAAGCTTGACGACCAATTTCAAATTTAATTTCTCCTCCGAAAGATAGCCCAGTTTCTCCGCACGAGCCCCACTCGTGCGGGGGGTGGCAGTTGGAATATAAAAATTCCTGTGATCAGGTGGACTCGAACCCGGTTCCACAGGATTACGAGTCTGGCGTTTTACCACAAGACCACACTGCCACCCTCTTACGATACGTTCATATCTCTTACATATTACATATTACATTTACAAAGTTCAACTTTAATCAAACAAATATTTCAAGATCTAGCTGCAAATAAAAAAAAAAACGGAGAATTCTTTTAACTTTTTATGTTTATAAAGATTTACGTCATTGCATTTGGTAATTTTTATATTTTTAGACATTTTATTTACATTCACAATTGAAATTGATTATACATATATCAAAGAATAACGACAGAATGATTGACATATATCTCGATATTTTATAAGAAAAGATTAAGTTTACAATAAATAACGTCGCTCATCGATTTGCCAACTCGAAATTCGAAGAGTCGCGAGATCTGAAATATGTGCCGGCATAGCTGGCACTGGCATAGCGACGTCATAGCACAAGAGAGAAGGAGACAACGATCGTGTTCTGTCCTTCTTTGCGCCGAGCGTACACGGACAGAGGAGCGTGGCATTAGTGTGCGTGGCTATGCCCTTGCGCAGCCTTGCCGGCGGCGCATCCCGGCTGGTGCTGGTCAGTGCCGGTTGCTCAGTGCGGGCGTACTTTCGCGCAGTCACGCGCATCAGTCTTCACACTCTTGCGTGTTCTGGCCTTAATTGCGTAAGTGAACGGTGGTGAACGGCGGCGCACGCAACGCGCGACGTCTCCACGGTCATCGCCGTCGTCTCCGCGAGTGTGTATAAGTGTCTCATTTGGGTCATCGTCGGCCGTGTCGGGAGTGTACCCGGGGCCGCCCGTCACGCCGTTGGCGCGCACCAACGTCGTCGTCGTTGTCGTCGCCGACGCCCGCCCGCTGCCCCCGCGATCCTCAATTTCGAACGACAGTCCGCGGGCTCGCGGCGCGACAGATATTCCACGAGGAGCGGAGAATCGTCCTCGCGAGGGAAGCCGGCGAAGAGATTCCCTTTCCTTTCCTTTGACCCAATGGATTTCCAACTCCAACTTGAGTTGTAGTACCACGGCGATTTATGCATTAGAAAGGCCTCTATTTGGGTCGGAGGCGCCCTCTTGGAGATACAATATCCACTGCTTCGCAGAACTCTCCCGATAAGCCATGCCACAATCTTAAGGAAAAGCTCTCTGCGACTTGATAGATTATAAACCAAAATTCAATCCCTCAGCAAAAGCAATAATCAATCTAATTATTTTAGCATCCAAATTACCAATCAAATATTCCATTGAAAAAGGCGCTACTAGATGGTTTTTCAAAAGGCCATCAATCAAAGTAGATCTCGCGTCATTATATAAAGGACAAGCCCAGAATACGTGATTGATGTCCTGTGTTTCCTCCCCGCAAGAGCAACCGGGGGAATCAATCCAACCGAATTTGAATTTTGTGGCTCCAACATACGAGTAGCCCGTAATTAAGCGAATCAACATACAATAATGAACACGGTCACCTCTATACTTTAACAGCGATTTCAATTTAATATCTGAAAATTTCTCCATGTAATACTTTCCCGTACCTATATCAATATCACTCAGAAACTGAGCATCCATATCTTCATACACCTTTATATTATATGCAAGTGCGTCCTTAAACGTGACCCTGTTATTGAGAAAAACTCCATTATCAGCAGCCTCCTTGGCAGCTCTGTCGGCCATTTCGTTCCCCTGAATCCCTTTATGAGACGGGCACCAGGTGAATTTAATTTGTTTATTTTCACAAGCCGCCAATGACAGCTTCATTTTTAAATCCGGAATAAGCGGGGAAAGCTTATAATCGTGTTTCTCGTTTCCCAACGCCTGAAGGACGCTGAGGGAATCCGTGCAGACATTAATAAAATTCCATGATTGTGACCACATAAGGTCAATAGCCTTAGAGATAGCCAAGCATTCTGCTGTAAATGAGCTAGACAAAGTATTCAATTTAAACTTAAGCAATAATTTAGTTTGTGGGACCCAAACAGAACTACCAACACAAATTCCCTCCACCGACTCAAATCTCGAACCGTCCGTGTAAATAACCACTTCTTCCGGAGATGATCGGTGAAATGAAATAAAATTAATAAACGCTTGATTAGGTGATCCGTTATCTCTAGCTAACATACCCGATTCTATATCAAAGGTAGTAGACTCCAAATCAAATCTATCAGGATACGAAAAAACCGGATGGAAGGTCCAGGTATATAGGCTTTGTTTAAAAGGAGCAACCAAAGGCCATCTTTTGACAATAAACGGGATGTTTCTAGGAGCGGTCTTCATTGAAATATTGTGTAGATAGTTAAGTTTATTAATAAGTTTAGTATTTTTTAACTGGATAGCTTTATATAAAAATTTATCGCATTTATAGGCAATTCTTCTTATAAATGACTTTTGTCCACTGAAATGCCAACAAACCTGATTAGGCGTGGATCTGGGTAATCCCAATGCAATCTTATACGCTGAGCACAGGAGCCTCTCAACTATAGACGTATATGTATTAGCCGCGCTTATATACCAAATTGCTCCCCATTCTAATTGTGTCCCGATGGTGGCGTTAACAAAATTTAAAGCTTTAAGGGGATCGATACCCCACGTTCGACCAGTTAACCATCTTAAGATGTTTGCAAAACACATAGTCCTGGTGCGAAGTAAGTTAATATGTTTATGCCATCTAAGACCAGAATCCATGCTCATACCCAAGTATTTAATCGTATTCATAAATGGTAAAAAACCATTAGTCACCTCCAGCCCATCAGGGATAACGATAGTTCTCTTTCTGTGAAAGATAGTAAATTGGGTCTTAGGAAAAGAGATACTAAGACCCAAGTCCGACAACCATTCCCTAATTCCATCAAAAGTGTCCCTCAAAGTCGATAATATTGTATCCAGGTTGGAGTCTGAACATAAAAAGGCTATATCATCCGCAAACTGGATAACCTTAACATTATGTGGGATAAATTTGAGAATATCCTTTAAGTAAAGTTTAAAGAGATCGGGACTAAGTACCGAACCCTGAGGAAGGCCACTCCGAATAAGACGGCTACCAAAAAATCCACCAGACTCATAGAAGTCGACATTCCTCGGACCAATCAGGTTTCTCAGAAATCTCTTGTATCCCACTGGAACGTTCAACTCATTAATCATCTTGAATAAGATTTGCGGGTTAACATTATCGTACGCACCCTTTATATCCAAAAATATAGCACCAGTCATTTGTCGTAAGGCGAAAGATTTATATATCTCTACGTTAATGAATGCCAGGCAATCTTCGCAGGATTTGCCCCTTCGAAAACCGAATTGGCAGTTAGGAAACACATAATCCAGTTCGAGAAATTTTTCCAATCTCTTCTTTACAAGCCTCTCCAGCACCTTGAGCACGCACGAAGCCAACGAGATTGGTCTAAACTCATTTTTGTTAGACTTAGGAATCAAAGAGACCTCAAAAAATCTCCAATGTTCCGGAAAGGAACCATCCTCCATGATCCGATTAAAAATATCAAGCAGATTGATTATAGCCGAATCAGGTAAAGTCTGTAGGAGCTGGTTACTAATAAGATCTGGCCCAGGGGAGCTTTTAGTTTTTAAGGACTTAATAATAGCTTTTAACTCTTGAAACGAAAATTCTTCTTCGAATATAGAAGACGGTAATGCATCAGCAATTACCTCCTTCTCAAAAGAATCAGAAACCCAAGGAGGGGCAAGGTTATTAATTGCCTTATCGATGGTCAGTAATCTACTCTCAGTAGGAGGATTAGGTCTATTAAAGTAAATGCTCTTCTTGAAAGCGCCGACTGTATCCCAAAATTCTTTAATGTTCCAGTTAAAATTAATACTATTAATAAAATTCTGGAAATTAATTTTCTTTCTTCGCCGAATCGTAGTTCTGCATTCTCTAGAAAACCTTCTATATTTCAAAAGATTTTCCTCATTAGGAGAAGACTTAAACTCCTTAAACGCCTTACTTCTATTATATACAGCCTCCGTACATTCTTCATCCCACCAAGGCGGTCTCATTTTCTTTTTGGAATATTCAATCGGAAAGCTCTTACGAGTACCCAATGCAGAATCAAAAACTGTAACCTCTTTTGCGTCCATAATTTTAGCCCCTGCTCGTAGTGCACTATCAATTATACTCTCATACCATCGCTCGTACTTTCTTACAGTAGAGTCCATGGTTGTGGAAATCTCGTTCATATTAGAATCCACTAATTCACAGAAGAGTGGTTTATTAAGAGAAGCGATATTAAGTCTTTTTTTGCCTGGGTCCCTACGAGGTTCATCCACACAATGATCAAAATGGAATTGAGTAACTATAGGAAAGTGGTCACTACCCATTGGGTCGTCCAAAGTATTCCATGAATATCTTGAACTAATATCATTCGAGACTAAGGTAAGGTCAGGAACGCTAATATGCTCCATGTCATCAGAGATTCTGGTAGGATTACCATCATTCAAATAAGAAAACCGCGAATGTACCAAAGCCTCTGCCAAAGCTCTTCCGTCCCGGTTCGGATGTGAAGAACCCCAAGATAAGTGCTGCGTATTAAAATCACCACATATAATGATTCCCTCAGAACTCCAGGAAGACTCTATCGAGCGAAAGAGACTCGTCCATCCAGCCTCATTTATATGAATATTAGGTGGCTTATATAAAGAAATAATAACGACTCGGTTCTGACACAGTCTGTCGCATTTTACAGAAATAATTGAATATTCAAGCCCTAAAAAATCCGGAAATTTTACATTGACGAGAACCGGGTCCAACTCCTTCCTACATATAATCGCTGTGCCTCCCCCCATATGATCTCTATCGCTTCTAAATGTAAAGAAATCTTTGAACTGAAAATAACTTTGACCTTGGAGCCAAGTTTCTTGCAAACATATAATGTCGTACTCGCTGATTAGATTCGAAAGCTCCGGTTGTTTGTTAGAAGCACTTCTAATATTCCATTGCAAAACTTTAAGAGAGTTAGAGAACGTGATACAATTAATATGAAGAACTAAATTAATCAGCGAGATAAGCCAACGAGTAATCAGTTATTAATTTTATCATTACTATTAACAAACGCGGATTCGTCGCTAAAAAGGACTCTCATATATTCTCCAAGGGCCAAGTTTCTATCCCTTTCATTCGAATTAGAAATATATATTTTCTTTAAGTCTTCTATTATAATATCCGGACGGGGAAAAGCAGTAGCAACATCTATACCGACAGAGCTCCGAGTCTCCGTTATCCCAGTTATGGAGATTTCCGACTGATAATTCTCATTAAGAGCCTTTAAAGTCTCATTACGGGATGAATCCGTATCAGAAAGACTGCTATGCGTAGATTTCCTAGTCCTTCTCGGAGAGGGCACATCCATTCGGGATCGAGACGGAAGTCGTTCCGGGCGTCCAGACTCCGCCCCGCCCCCAAGAGACCCAAAACTCCAACCACGAAAAGCAGAAGATCTCAGCAATTTCTCCGCCTGACTACAAGAGGTAATCCTTCTCGAGATGATCAAATTCTTGGCTCTAAACTGTGAAACGTTGGCAAACGCCATAACGGTATTAATAAGTTTATGTTTCAGAAAAACCGGACAAGTCACATCATACGAAAAATGTTCGCCCTTACAATTAATACACGTTACTGCCGCGTTCGATTTGTCGCATGACTCTGATGTGTGATTGCCTCCACAATGCCCACATGTCAGTTCGCCTCTGCAAAATGCAGCTGAGTGGCCCCATTTGGAGCACCTAATACATCTTCGCACTCTATTTATAAAGGGATGAACTCTACACCTTACCTTATAGAAAAGCACTGATTCCGGCAATAAATCAGACCTAAATGTAACTTTAATTGACAAAGAAACCCTGAGCTCATTACCGCCCTTCCTATCACGGAATTTCAGCCTCTCGATTGCATGTATACTGATATCTTCCTCCAAAAGTGTCAAATTTTCCAATAGTTCAGCCTCAGAGAATGAAGGATCAATGCCTCTAATAGTTCCAGATCTAAATATCTTATAGTTGGGAATATACGCTACCCAAAGGGGGGGTAATATTCTGCTTGATTCAACCAACCCATTTGCTTCAGTATAACTATTAAATTCAATACACACTATATTTTTCCCCAATTTTCTAATAATTTTAATATTATTGAAGTTTTTGCACAGTGATCTCCCTATGCTCATTGGGTGTAAATTACCTATGTTAGACACCTCAGAATCATTCGGAGATAATGATTCAACATGTACTATAAATGGAGCACTACTGTGTTCTTTATATCTATTAGCCTTCTGTGCCGCGATGAACTGTGTTCTTTTCGGAATCTCTATAGAGCCCCCTTCAGAGGATCTTACCGTTTTATTCAAAGGAGAAACAGAAGTATCCATATCCGAATTGTTCTTATTGCTATCTTTGTTACGATTTGGCGAAATATAATGAAAAGATTTATTTAGGATAGAGGGAGAGGGATCTAAAAGGAATTCCTCCGTACCCTTATCACATCTTTGTCTTTTTTCCATTTTATTAGAATTAGGAGACTTATCCTCAAAAGAAAGGTTCTTCTTCTTAGTACTCTTCGGCATTATCACCACGTTCTCCCAAATAACGTACCTAAATAAGCTATCTGATAATAAATTTATTATAATAATAGTATACAATACGAGATAGAACTAATTATTATATGTATGCAATAACTGGTCTGATATTAAACCAATTAATAGGCTCCGATATGCAACGTAATTATTCAACTAAATTTCTAAATAACTGAGGTGTGCAAAATCGCCCGATACACAACGCTATCTGCCAAAATCAAACATAATGCTCAAAATAAATCAACGGACGTTCGTCCAAGGACTACCGGCAGTTATCACATAATAATAAGCGAAGGAAAATATCACTCACTCTCATCACGCGTGATCTCACACGAGCATATATATGTATGAGCGCGTGAACGCCAGTGGTAAACACGTGCCACACATACGAATACCACCGAAATTCAAGATACAAATAACTGAATAATCTATAACATAGTTTAATATATTACTGTATCCTTAATCTTAATCTTAAATAAAGAAACAGAAAACACAAAGATATAAGTTCAAATTCAGTAAATCATTCAATTCAGATATAAAATTACATATAACTCATGGAAACTTAAATAAAATAACGGAATGAAGACATACATAATCAATATACATATCACTCATACGGACATCACAAAGATCGAATTAATGGTGTTAGTAATTTCATTAATCTATAATAACATAGTTCGCAATATTACTAAATCCTTAATCTTAATCTTAAATAAAGAGGATAAATACAATAACGGAATGAAGACATACATAATCAATATATACATATCACGCATACGGGCACCACAAAAATCAAATTAAGGGTGTTAATAATTTAATTAATCTATAACATAGTTCACAATATTACTAAATCCTTAATCTTAATCTTAAATAAAGGAACAGAACATCAAAACACGAAAATAAACGATCAAGTTCAGTAAATCTTTCAATAATAATATCAATATAATGGCAATTCAAATGCAAAAATAGTAAATACAACTCATAGACTTGAGTATGAAATGAAGATATACTTAATGAATCATTCTAAGATCTATCAAGCCCCGTGAGGTGACTCACAATCCTTAAAGATGCAAAGTGACTTAACTTTAATGGCTAATCTCCATCTCTCCACGTCAAAGTAATTTTTGCGTCCTTATAAGATTCAATCACTAATTCCAGATTTGATTCGTTCTTTCGCTTTCCATCGCGTTTCCCTTCCGCCAAGTTCCGTACGCAATCTCCGTTCTCTCACCGCACGTCTGATCCCCACGGCGGTTTACGGCGGACCCCGGCGAAGAGATAGGCCGCGTCGTGATTCGCGCGTCCCCTCCGCCCCCTCCTGTGCGTGTGTGTGTCCCGAGTTCCCCGGGACACCCGGCGACCTCGAATTTTGACGCGAGTGCACCGCCCGCGGCGACAACTTCGCGCCGATCACGCGCCGATAGTTCGGAACAAAAATTCAGAAAATACATTAAATCCGTAAGTATATAACCTAACCTATAGGGTTTTTGCATATTGTGTGCTATAGAAATTTAAAAAAAAATGCTAACATTTTTCATTAACAGATTGTGTCTTCAAATACAATTGAAACACTCCATGCTGCGGTACGTTTCTATTCTGATGAAAGGAGAAAAGTATTAATTGTGCCTATTAGTGACATTGAGCTAGTTTACACCGTACCTAAGTTTAATACGAATCAAGCTGGTACGCATCAAACGTTTGATTCACATGCGTTTACACCATATATTATGGCTGCGTTTCGATATTTGCTGTCAACTGAAGATCTATAGTGTATGTACATACATACATTGTAGAGTGAATATCGAAACGTAGCTTATATTCGTTTATTATCATCAATATATTAGAAATGGATATGGAAAAGAATATTACAATTTTATTTTCCATTTTATTGGGATTTCTAAAAATCCAACAAAATAATCGTAAAAGACATTTACGACAGTTATTTAATCGTAAACGACGTGAATTAAAGATTGAGTTACAGAGGTTATGTATAAAACAAAGAAACGAATTATTAGTAAAATGGTTGCAAATTAATAATTCAAAACCACTACAATTGACTATGGAAGGTATAAAATACCGAAGAATTTGGCAAAAGGAAAGAAGTTCCGATTTTTGGAAAAGAATTGTGAATGTTCATTATAGTCCACAAGAATGGCTGGAAAGCTTTCGCATGTCCAAAGTTAGTTTATCTGAATTGTGCAACAAACTGAAAAATGAGTTAAAACCAAAACCACAATATTTGGAACCAAGAGAATCTTTATCTGTTGAGAAGCAAATAGCTGTGGCTTTGTATAAATTAGCTAGTACTGCAGAATATAGAGTTGTTGGCAATGTGATGGGTATCCATAAATCAACAGTAAAAAAGTGTCTATATAGAGTGGTGAAAGCTATTAATAAAATTATGCTTCAAAATTATATATATATGCCTGATAAAAACGAAGCTAAATTTATAGCTCAAAATTTTGAACAGAAATGTGGTATCCCACAAATTATTGGTAGCATTGATGGAACTCACATTGAAATTGTTCCACCAAGTGAAGGACGTAGAGATTTTGTTAATAGAAAGGGATGGCCTTCATATAATGTACTAGCTGTAGTTGATCATAATGGAAGGTAATAATTTCTTATGTTTGTCTTAGGGCCATGGCACACAAAAACTTAAGCAGTAAGCACATTGACCAATCGCAATATCAAGATTTCACGCAAACTTAAGATAGCTATTAGTCAATTTGCTTACTGCTTAAGTTTTTCTATGTGCTAAGGCACTTATTTATTTTATTATTTGTAACTACTTTTATAGATTTAGAAATATTGTGGTAAAACATCCTGGAAGTTCTCATGATGCTGCTGTTTTTAAGAAGAGTACTCTTTATAAGGAGGCTAACACAATAATACCTAAGGTAAATAATATAGGAAACAAAAGTTTTTAAATAATAGAAAAATATAGAAAATTAAACTATTATTAATACTAAAATTTTGTGCTTTTCAGGAAACTCGCAACATTAATGGAATGGAAGTACCCTTGATGATTGTTGGAGATCCTGCTTATCCGTTGCTCCCATGGCTTTTAAAAGGGTATTCTGGTTCATTATCACCAGAGGAGGAATCCTTTAACGTATATTTAAATTCTGCTCGAGTGTCTATCGAAATGGCGTTTGGCAGATTAAAAGCAAGGTGGAGAATCCTGCATAAAATTGAATGTGACCATACATTTGCACCAGAAATAATTGTAACTTGTTGCATATTGCATAATTTTGTTGAAAGTAAAAAAGAGAGATTTTTTACGCATTGGTTACAAGAAATTGAACAATTAGAACTGTTAACACCGCAACCAAGATGTGCAACTAATTGTCAAAGAGATTCAATACAAGGTAGTGAATTACGAGACCATTTAAAACAATACTTAGCACAGAATTTTCCGTTGCGACAAACATTGATACGACCATAATAAGCGTTTGATACTTATACAGACAATGCTTTAATATGATAATTAAAATACATTTGTAAAATTTTATGCTTTAATTGCACACTATGTAATTATACATATATTAATTACATTTTTGTAATCGACTAACATTTATAAAATTAAAGAAATAAAATAAGAAATATAATTATTAATTAAACAATTAAAGTAAGTATTATAAGTATTCTTTAAGTATTCTATAATATGTATGTGCTAAAATAAACTTTGAAAAACAAACGTAATGTATAAAAATACATCTCTGCTTTCAACCTATTTATAAAATATATAAATATTAATAGGCAAGAGAGAATTTCTTTGAAAAATAACTTTTACTTTGGTAAACTTTGATTAAGAGTACTATTTATCGACATATTGTAATATATTACGGTGTTTTTGGTTAATTTTCTTTGTTAAGAGTTTCAGTCGTCTTTGTTGTTGTTTTTTTCGAAATGTTCACCAATGAAGGATTTGCTTGTTTCATCTGAAATCGTAAAAAAATTATTTTCTCTTTAAATGAAAATATATCCATTAATATAAATAAATATCAATTAAACTCACAGGAATCAGTTTTAAGGGGGTATAATTATGTGATAATACTGGCATTTGTGGCCTTAAAGAAAGAATACTCTGCGAAAATGTTTGCATAATAAGATTCGTCTGTTCTTGTTGAAAATTTCGTTCTTTCTCCATTTCTCTTTCTTCCCATTCTCGTTGTTTCGCCATTTCTTCTTGAATTAATTCTTTTTGCATTTGATCTTGTCGTTCCAACATGGTATTTAACATTTCCTTTTGTGATTCTAACCACTTCTCTGTATAATTTTCTAAAGTTGTCTGATAACTTTTTCTTCCTGTACGTATAATAAAAGTATAAATTATTTGTTGATAAATAACAAAATATTAGTTAATTTTTTCAATTAAAATAAAAAACACGTTTTATATTTTTTTACCGCCACATTTTTGTTTTTTCTTCTTGGGTACTCCATCATTCTCTTGTTCTTCTTCTTCAACTACATTATGATTATTATTAACTGTTTCATTATCAAATGATGCTTCTTCAGATGTTTCATTGTTTTCTATAAAATATAAAAATTTTTATCTTTTATAGCATTCAAGCATAAGTTTCTTTTTCTAATTTTATTAAATATAAATTTTTTTAATTACACAAAAATACTCTCATCAAAAGTACATCATTAATCACACATTCAAAATATCAAAAATAATTTTGCAAACTTACCATTAACTGCAGAAGCTGTATCAACACTGTTAGCTGTATCAATTCCTGAACAGCTCGAACTGGCTTCTGCAGTTGGTCTACAACCATACAGTATTTCTAATTCATTGTATGTTGCAGCTCCACTAACACTATTGTCTCTTCGACATTTAAAATAAGCTAGTTTTAAATTTTTCAATTTTAGTCTCATCTGGTCCGCTGACTTTTTATAACCATGCTTTTCCATTTCTGGCTCAAGCATTTTAAATATTTCAATATGTTTGTATCTTTTGCCATCCATGATTGCTAATATTTGTTTATTAATGCATAATTGCAAAAACACTGATGTTTCTGGTTCCCCCCAATTTAACCCTTTCTTACTTGACATTGTATTACGATTATTTTTTGTACTGGTACGCAAATTGAATACTGCCGAGAAACATAACCCAAACACTCTTATAATACGTACACCAGCGTTTACAGCGCTACATGTGCATTTAATACGCGTACTATTTTGGTACGATACGCCTTCATGATACGTATCGTACCAACTTAATACGCTATCGTTTACACCTTCGTACTAAGCAAATTTAGTCCGAATATAGTACTTGGTACGCGTATCAAATGCTCGGTGTAAACTAGCTCATAGAACATTTTGATCGTGAAAACTGTACCAACCAACCATATAATACATAAACACAGTAATGACGATGAACATAATTCCCCCTTATCACCAGGTGAAGTCTTATGTGTTGGAAGTAAGTATTCGCATTTATTTACTATTGATAGAATATGTTAAGTAATTATACAACTTAAAATTTGAACATTTCAGAAAGATATTTTTGATATACTTTAACAAAGTAAAAAAATTACTAACAATGTATTTGGATTAATTAGTAGTAAACATATACTTTTTTAAGGTAAAGAAGATTTATTAAATAAAGAAGGACGCTACAAATTTTTGAAAATTCGTCGCAGTGATGCATTGCAACAGTTGCAAATGAAGCAAATAGAAATGGAACACCAAAACGAAAAACTAAGGTAAAAGTGTATAGTGCAAATTTGATGTATTAAAAATATTACATATGTTGTATTCTCACACGTAATATTTTACAGATTACAAAGAAATCGCACAATGGCAAAAAGATTTCCACGAAGTTATAAATATTATTTGCGGTCGTGCAGAGTTGAAGATGTAAGTCCCAGAATCATGAGAAGATTGAATTTTAAACCTAAAGTACGGCCAAATAGACTTGTAAGTATCTTATATTTTAAAGAATTTTTATTTCAAATAATTTATGCATGCAGTTTATGCAATATTTGGACTATACATTGTAAGACAAGTCACTTTTAATCATTTTTTTAAATATAAACTTACAATAAATATTTGATAATAAAAATTAATATAGGTTAGATAAATAATAATAATGTGATTGGATCTGTAAGTGTGTTTATGTATACGCTATTCTTATATTTTTTAGACTTGTAAAGATAGTATCGAGGACGTTCAATACGTTGCTGAAAATATGGATATGGGTAACATTAACAAATCACATGAAGATACTGTTACAATGCAAGAGGCTATTATGGAAAACATTAATGAAATAGAGGATACTTCAATCAACGTTAATGAAGCGCAAAATGTTTGCACGGAAAGAGGTGCTGGAACAATAGAAGCTGAAGCATTCAAAATTTGCGAAAAATTAATAACAGAGGATACAAATAATATACAGCAGGACGCAATTGATTTCGATGACGTGTTAAACGTAGAAAATATAAAGGGGAATGATATAAACGTCGCCAGCGATCCTGAGAACAAGGTAATATTGCAGTTCCAAACAGTCGCCGATAAATACTCATAAAGTGTTTACTATCCTTCAGTTTTGTATTTTATTAAACTGATAAATTGTTAGATTTATTTATTTTATGTTCATTTTGGACATATTAATTTTGCTTAATGCTACTAATACTTTTTGGTAATATATACCAAGATAATAATGTTTTAAAATATTTATATAAGGATTAAGTACCGATGGTACTTAATTTAATATATATTACATTCATTTGTGCATGTTATTTTACATTATAATTTGTGAAATAATTTATTAACTTTTCCATTAAATATTGCAGATGATTTATACAGGAGATCAAGTTTCAGAATGGGATTCGGATTTATTGGTTACATTTAATGATTTAACAGACGACAAAAATGACCATCAACATGATATATGTCGAACACGCACTTTACAAGAGTTTATGTCACATGAAGAATTTCTGAGTGATATTGAAATACCTGTAAACAAATCACGAGGTGAAATATTTTTAATGATTATCGAATACAGTTTAAAATATAAATTATCATTAAACGAAATTATAAGTATGCTGCAACAGATCAATCTTATCTTTTCAAGATTAATATTACCCGATGCACGATGGATAGTCGATAATATTTTAAATCCGAAAGATAAGATAGAATTTCATGGAATTTGTCCCAACTGCTGTAAATATATTGGCAAAATAAATGATGTAGATTCTTGCGTAATTTGTGATGTATGTTCCGAAACCATTAATTTAAAAAATCCATCGTCATCAAATATTTTTGTAATGATTGATCCTACGGAAAATATTAAAATTCTATTGGAAGAAAACGCTGAATATTATGACAACGTCATTAAATTAAGGACATTCAATGGAAAAATAAGAAACATTTTTGATGGAAATATGTACAAGTCATTTATAAAAAAATTACCTGAAAGTGATAAACATAATTACGTCACAATCATATTTAATACCGACGGGGCACCGAGATTTGAGAGTTCGAATTACTCGATTTGGCCCATATATTTACAGCTAAATGAAATACCTATTCAAACAAAATTGAATAGGATAATCACCTGTGGTATATGGTTCGGACGAAATAAACCCGAAATGACCGCTTTTTTACATCCATTTACAGAAATGATGACTAAATTAGCAAATCAAGGCATAACATGTAGAATAAACAATGAAGAACGTTTGATTAAAGTATACTCTCTAATTTGTTGTGTGGATTCAGTTGCAAGGGCTCCCATGCAAGGAGTTACATTATTCAATGGGAAGTACGGTTGCAACTGGTGCTTACACCCAGGCGAGTGATACGAAGGAAGTAATAGGTCTCCTATTCTTGAACATACTGTAGAAGAGAGAAATATGAAGAATATGATCAAATTTATGATGGAAATTGCTGATAAAGAATGTGCCGATGTATATGGATTAAAGTCTATTTCTCCTCTCATAAACTTACCTTATTTTGATGTTTGTAAAGGATTCGTGCCAGATTATATGCACTGCTGTCTTGCTGGTGTTGGAAAACAGATAACAAATAATTTTTTAGAATCGTTGCCAACATCAAAAATAGAAGAACTAAATAAAATTTTAGTAAATGTAAAGGTTCCTCACCAACTAGGCCGATTAAGTAGATCCTTTGCCGATATCAGTGACTGGAAAGCTAAAGAGTGGGAGAACTTTATTTTATATTACAGTTTGCCTTTATTCCGATACGCTTTACCGCAACGCTTTGTGAAGTACTGGAGTTTATTTGTTGAAAGCTTGTACACGCTTTTGAAATGTGACATAAGTCTTGATGAACTTAATAAAGCAGATGAAGACTTACACAAGTTCGTATTTTTAACACAAGAATTATTTTCAAAGAAAGCTATGACGTTCAATATACATCAGCTTATTCACATTTCTGAAAGCGTATTAAATTGGGGGCCACTTTGGTCTCATTCAACTTTTCCATTCGAATCCGCGAATAAGGATATACTACAAGCTATCCATTGTGCAAAAGGTGTAAATCTACAGATTGTTCGCTATGTCCATATGCAACAAACTTTACACACTTTGCGTCATCGCATATATCCACATGCATCTCCGTTAGTGATAAATTATTGTGAACAGCTAACAGTGAAAAGAATTATGAAAAGTTGTAAAGTATCATCCATAACTTACCTGGGAGGTGGAAAATTTACAGATGAAAATATTGCACAAAATTTTGGAATGTCTGCAAAATGTACATTAGCTTATCAGAGAGCTATTATAGATGGTTGTCTTGTGTCATCGAAACAAAACAATAAGCGCTCTGACAACAGCTTTGCAACATTAACTGATAATACCTTTATTCGCATACTTGATTTTTTAGTTGACGATGAAAATAATAAAGAAATCACACTCTGTAATATTGTTAATACTTCAAATAGAATCTGTAACTTTCTAAGTATGGTACGTAATATTGGAAATGAAACCATAGCTATACAAACTAAACAAATTGTACAAGTTTGTGTTTTTATTGAAATACTTGAAGAATGTTATATACCAACGCTGCCTAATATTTATCATTATTAAGTTCTTTTTATATTTTCTTTTCCTTGTAAAAATTAAACCATTTTTAATAGTTTGAGGTCAAATATAGCCATTTTATCGCTGGAAACTAGCAATTATCTACCTATTTATACTACACTGGCTAGTTTCTACTTTAAAAATGGTTTTGTTTCCCATTAGGTATTATAAGGATTTAAATATAAATTGTAATTTTTATGTTTTTCCTTCAATAAAAAATTAACTTTTTAAAAAAATTTAAATATTCTCTAATTTAATATAATTACACTTGGCAATGTTTTCATTAATTGAATAAAATAAAATTTTTTTTATATAAAATGATTAATGAGATCACATAAGAGATCTCATATGAGGGTCATATATATATATGAGGTCTCATAAAAGATATCATGTGAAGTTGAAATGAGATTTTGGCACAAAATGTCATGTGAGATCGCATACACAAAGCTGTGCGCGAATTAATCAGAGCTCTCATATGAGATTACATGCAGGATCACATATGTGTTGTCATACGTATCCGTACAAAATTACCTTTCTTTAAAAAAAGGTAAAAAAAAGCGCCAAGTACATGCATAGTAGTGTATATGTTGTTACCTAAAAAAAAAAGTGGTAGTATTATACCTCGAAAAAACCTAATTACAATTACAAAAAAGAAATGATATCTTTGTAAATTACAGCGCCAATTACAGAGAGAACATATATATTGCCTCAAAAAATAATTGTTGCACTACTTTGAAAAATCTTTACATTGTGTCAATTAGAAAAAGAATGTATGATAACAATTTTATAAAATTAAAAAATTTTATTTAAATTTAACAAGGGAATACAAGATATTTAAATACAAAGTTTACATGTGTATTTTTTAGTGGTCACAAAGAATTACAGAGATAACAGTACAAAATAAAAATATTTTATTAAAATACATAAATTTTTCTTGTAAAAAAACTTGGCGCTGCTAGACCTCGAAATTGTAAATAAATAAATAAACTTATCCCATACTTAATTACAAGCCGCATTATTCGCCATCGTCACACACACCCATATCACTCGCTCGCACATACACACTACGCTGATAATCATTTTGTTACTTCTGTCGCATCCTTCTCTGAATTATTTTTATTTATTGTTGTCCTTATTTTTTTACAATTTCGAGGTCTAGCAGCGCCAAGTTTTTTTACAAGAAAAATTTATGTATTTTAATAAAATATTTTTATTTTGTACTGTTATCTCTGTAATTCTTTGTGACCACTAAAAAATACACATGTAAACTTTGTATTTAAATATCTTGTATTCCCTTGTTAAATTTAAATAAAATTTTTTAATTTTATAAAATTGTTATCATACATTCTTTTTCTAATTGACACAATGTAAAGATTTTTCAAAGTAGTGCAACAATTATTTTTTGAGGCAATATATATGTTCTCTCTGTAATTGGCGCTGTAATTTACAAAGATATCATTTCTTTTTTGTAATTGTAATTAGGTTTTTTCGAGGTATAATACTACCACTTTTTTTTTTAGGTAACAACATATACACTACTATGCATGTACTTGGCGCTTTTTTTTACCTTTTTTTTAAGAAAGGTAATTTTGTACGGATATCACGCCTTTTTGTAGTATTACGCATTTTATAAACAGTATGTACAGGGTAAAGTTATTTGGAGGTATAATACATATTACTTTGGTTGAGTTAGGTACGCAATTTTGTGAATTATTTTGTTAGGTTTACATATCACTTGGGTTGAGTTAGGTACGCAATTTTGTGAATTATTTTGTTAGGGAGAAATAAAGCTACTACCATTTAAGATTTTTTAATATATACACTACTACGCGTGTACTTGGCGCCTTTTTTTTACTTTTTTGAAAAAGGTAATTTTGTACTGATATCATGCGTTTTGTAGTGTTACGCATCTTAGAAACAGTATATCTTTATCTTACAAACAGTATGTACAGATTGTAAAGCTCTATAAGCCGTATATATTTTGCGATACAAGACATAATCGTAATCTAGCTTGAATAATGCTAATAATATAAACACATTAAGTAGGTACCACTTGGATTTTATTAATTTAAAATTAATAATACTACTACTTAGTTTTTCCGAGGTAACCATGCGTGTACTTGGCGCCTTTTTTTACCTTTTTGAAAAATAAAATTTACCTCTTTTTCTTACCTTTGTTTTCTTAATTTCGTTTAAATTTAAGACGTAGTATCATCCTTGATATCTATGTTTCTTTACATAAACTTGATTTTTACGCACAAATCTTTGTTAATACAACGATTTAACTTTATAACTTACCTTCTAATATAACTTATCTTCTAATATAAGAAATCAATAGTATTTGTAGCTTTTTAACGAACCGTAATCTTCAACACGTGCCTTCTCTCCAACACGTTGCTTCTCTCGGAAATTTTGCTCTTATAATATTCCGCTACGTGCCCTACGAGCGGAGATATTGCGACGCAAAGTGAAAATTTTTTTATTAAGATACGTCATCTACTCATCACTCATGCCATGCTATCACTTCATTGGCTGGAATCGTGTCCTTTTCACTTTTTCGACACTGGCGGTGCTGCTAGTATCGCCAGTTTCGATGTATACGTGTGTGTGTACTGCGCGCAGTGCAGACAGTGCGTTTAGCGCGCTGTCACCAGCTGTCACAGTCACATACATAACCTATAACACGGTAGTGTCCCGCGTCAAGTTCGCGCTATAGTTTTTTGTCGTCGGCAACCTGGGACACGTAGACATCGAATTCAAAGAATTAATACACCTAGACACTGAAAACTACGGAGCGCATTATCTGGACGTCATCATCGGCAACCTGGGACACGTAGACATCGAATTCAAGGTATTAATACACCTAGACACCGAAAACTACGGAGCGCACTATCTGGACGTCGTCATCGGCAACCTGGGACACGTAGACATCGAATTCAAGGTATTAATACACCTAGACACCGAAAACTACGAAGCGCATTATCTGGACGTCGTCATCGGCAACCTGGGATACGCAGACATCAAATTCAAAGTATTAATACACCTAGACGTCGAAAACTACGGAGCGCACTATCTGGACCTCGTTGTCGGCAACCTGGGACACGTAGACATTGAATTCAAGGTATTAATACACCTAGATACCGAAAACTACGGAGCGCATTATCTGGACGTCGTCATCGGCAACCTGGGACACGTAGACATCGAATTCAAAGTATTAATACACCTAGACACCGAAAACTACGAAGCGCACTATCTGGACCTTGTCGTCGGCAACCTGGGACACGTAGACATCGAATTCAAAGTATTAATACACCTAGACGTCGAAAACTACGGAGCGCACTATCTGGACCTCGTCATCAGCAACCTGGGATACGCAGACATCAAATTCAAAGTATTAATACACCTAGACGTCGAAAACTACGGAGCGCACTATCTGGACCTCGTCATCGGCAACCTGGGACACGTAGACATCGAATTCAAAGTATTAATATACCTAGACACCGAAAACTACGAAGCGCACTATCTGGACCTCGTTGTCGGCAATCTGGGACACGTAGACATCGAATTCAAGGTATTAATACACCTAGATACCGAAAACTACGGAGCGCATTATCTGGACGTCGTCATCGGCAATCCTGGGACACGTAGACATCGAATTCAAAGTATTAATACACCTAGACACCGAAAACTACGGAGCGCACTATCTGGACCTCGTCGTCGACAACCTGAGACACGTAGACATCGAATTCAAAGTATTAATACACCTAGACACCGAAAACTACGGGGCGCACTATCTGGACCTCGTCGTCGGTAACCTGTATATCGACTCGATGGATTTATTCGCTGGGTTGATAATAATAATAATATATATAATAATATTATAATAATATTATTTATTATCAAGATTATTTGATCAAGAGACACGGTACCTAATTTACTTAAATATAAAAATCTTCCTCCTGACCGATAAGTCTATCGACCTATAATAATTTACCTACTAGATTGATAATAATGCGCGCACAATATCGAAACTGGCGATACTAGCACCGCCACCGCTAGTGGCGAAAAAGTGAAAGTGACGTTTTCTCTGATCACGTGATATATATGAGAGCGGTCGACGTAGAAGAAGTATCTTAATATGGGATTCCGTCGTGAGCCCTCGTTGCGTTCGCACGTGTGCTCAAGTTGATCATTACGAGCGACGGACTTCGCATAATTTGAGATGTTCTCACTGTCTTCTTAATATCGGAGCAATTACTGGAGTCAATGGAGTAATGAGTTATTCTGGAGCTATTTCTGTAATATACTTTGGAGTATTATTGGCCATTGGAGTAATCGGGGAGTCGTAACTCTGGAGCACTAGGACTTTTGTGAAGTATAACATCGGAACTATATTGGGTCGAATGGAATTTTGTAATATTCGCACCTATGGATCATTGGCGCATTCGGAGCATTGTAATTACGTACGATACTGAGAGGATAAACGTACACGTTCAGATTACGCTTCTCATTGAACTCTTTTGCTGGTTGGGTGAGTTTACGAAATAGCAATCAGAATTTAAGTAAGTACTCAAATAATTGTTCTTTAGTTATTGGTAATTAATCCTTTCTTTTCTTCATGCGTTTTTGAATCGCTGAGATCTCATATTGTAACCATCGTATAACTAATGTATTTAATTTCCATTGCGTTTTATTCAAATATTCACGAGAATATTTCATTATATATTATTATATTTATTTTGAATTTCAACGGTATCGCATATTGTTTTCTTTTCTGCCGTAAGTTTACACTCATTGTTCGCGTGATCACATTCCTTAGGTTTAGCGTCCTAAGCGCTTAGCTCAGGAGAGTATGTTTACTATGTGCTCGTAAGATCTGCGAGTGTGTCCGCGCTTCTTTTGTTATATTGTAGCGAGGAGCACGTATAACGTACCCATTATTTGAATTAATTTATTCTATATATATGTACGCGCTTTCAGTATTTCGGGTGATAATTAAAGTATAAGGAGACTCAAGTATTTATTCACCTATTCGTTTTCTGTGATACGGCATTTGATTTAACGGTATATCGTTGGATCTCTTTGTCCCTTGTACTTTTTCGCTTCCTATCACCCGTTACGCGTAATATGCATTTTGTTTTAATTTTATATATACGTGAATATTTCATTATTATGTTATTTAAGTTGAATTTCAATTATGTATTGTATATTGTATTCGTCCTTTCTTTCGAAAGTTCACACTTATTGCTTGCGTGATCGCATTCCATAGGTCTGGCGTCCTTTAGCGCTTAGTCGGGAAATAAATATGTTTCCCGTGTGCTTATAAGAACTGCGAACGTGTGCACACTTCTTTTGTTATATTATTATGAAGAACGTGTTTTTATTGTACTTTCATTACTTGTATTTATTTGATTTTGTGTTTCGGCTGTTTTTATAATTACAATTTAATTATTGTTATTTCTCTGCGGGTTCGACCACATTACGGACATAGATACTAATTAAAATTAGACACAATCATCTGAATTTTGTGTTTATTACTCGATAAGTTTTTCTTGCTGTGTTAAATTGTTTCATTCATCATGCCGAAGAATTCGAATCGGAAATCTCCTAAGGAGAAAGAAAACGGGAATGCGTTTAAACGCCCCCGGAAAGATACGGATCCTGAAAGTAATGTTTTGGATAGGGATAAATCTGATGAAGCGCAAAATTCGGGTAGGGAAAAATTTATACTATCGCAAAGAAATAATAGATATTCGGATGCTATTATTGCGCCTTATCCGGTTCATATAGAATCTTTGTCCACAGCCTCTAATATCGGTAATTTACACCCGATGACCATCGGAAAGCTTTTATGTGCAAAATATAATTGCGTTTCAGCAATTCGGAGGTTGGGAGGGAATTTATTATGCGTGGAATTTTCTTCTTTTGCTGAGGCGAATGATATGTTATCTAGTAAAAATGTTCTTCCGAACGGTTTGATCGCTTATGCTCCAAATTATAAAATTTTTAGGGTTGGTGTAATTAGAGGTGTAAATCCTTCTTTGACTATCGATGAGATCCGAGAAGGTATTACATGGCCGGGTGATTCAGTAAAGATTTGCTCCTTGGAGAGACTGAAATTCCGTGATAGATCTAGTAATGAGCTGGTGGACTCTGCATCAGTCAAGGTGGTTTTTGCTTCGAATCTTTTACCTTCGCATATGTATATTTGGAGGGTCAGATGCGGGGTTTTTCCTTACATTAATAATGTCCGTAAATGCACTAATTGTTATAGATGGGGCCATTCTACCCTTACTTGCAGAAGCACCAAAACATGTGAAAGATGTAGTCTTCCGCACCCTTCTGGTGATGGAGAATGTGACTTGGTGCCTAAATGTATAAACTGCGGGGGAGAACATATCTCCTCGGATTTCTCTTGTCCGGTCTTTTTAAATCATAAAATAATTAATACGGTCATGGCGTACACAAATACCTCTTTTGCTCAAGCAAAAAGAATTATTAGAACAAGAGACATTAATTCCTGCCAACAGGCAGTGACCCTCTTCAAGGGTCATGCCTATATGATTTGGAATAAATTTGACCTAAACGAGGTCCAGAATTCGAGCTTTAACTTAGGGAAGCGATCCGGGAGAGTGGGTAGCACGAATTCAATTAGTACTAACTCTCAAGTTGCAATGGATGTTACTATTCGTCCTCTTCCTGCAGATCCTGTGGAACCACCCTTGAGGGAGCGTCCCGAGGAACCTAGTTTGGTTGAGACTAACCTCGAATCACTTACAAGTACTTTTCCTACCCCTGATATCATCCTTCATGATATTCGTTTTTTATATAACTCAGGTAAATCAGAAAAATACAAAGCTTCGGCTTTGTTGCAATATCTTGGCTTAATTTTCCGCAAATTAGATTAATCAATGGCTTTGAAAATATTACAATGGAATTGCAGGGGTATTTCTGGAAAGTTTCCGGAGTTCTCTAATCTGATATTGGGCTATGATGTGGCTTGTTTACAGGAAACCTGGTTGGGTCCGCTCTCTTATTTCTCATTTAAAGATTTTATAGCTTTCAGAAATGACAGACCAATTGATGCTTGTGGAGGGGGTACCGCCATTCTCTGTCGGAAGGAATTTGACCCGATCATATTTGAGTTTCGTTTTCCCAATAACCCTGGCATTGAATTGACATGTATCTCCTTACTCTGTAAGAAGATTTCGCCTAAAAGAATTTTACTCATTTCGCTCTACAAACCTCCGCACATACGCATGGGTCTGGAGTGTTGGTCCAACTTACTAGATGCGATGGTTGCCGCCTCCGACACAAATAATATTATTATCTGTGGGGATTTTAATACTCAACACGAGATGTGGGGATCCTCTAGACCAAATAATGAGGGAATAGCTTTATCTGAGGCGATTGTTGACTCTGACTTTGTCCTCTTGAATGACGGTTCGATAACTAGAGTTTCGGCTAACCCGGATTATCACAGTGCTCCTGATATCTCTTTGGTTTCTCAAGCAATGAATCATAGTTGCTCTTGGAATACCTTAGAGGAACCCTACGGCAGTGATCACTTTCCTATCTTAATACAGGTTAATTATGACTCTAACCACCCTAATACTTCTAGGAGAACCAGACTGTGCCTTTCTAATTTGGATAAGGATTGTTTTATCGGCTTGGTAAATGAACGGATGACTGATCTTCCGGTTGACGATTTGCCCGGGGTCTTGGTCTATGAGAATTGGAATGCCGCTATCATTGACTGTGCTCTTCGTGCTGGGGCTAAAGTCTTCGACTCTTCAGGTTTGATTGTCTCCTTTGACGCTGGATCGGACTCTTGTAAGTCATATAGACCTAAATATGAGAGGAAATATATTAGTAAACCCTGGTGGGACAGGGAATGTGAAGAAGCTAAGGCACTTAGGAGATTTGCTTACGGGGCTCTTAAAGAGAATCCTTCTAGGGAGAACCTGGCTAACTATAGAAAGACCTCGGATAATTGTAAACGGACCATACGTAAAAGAAAAAAAGATAATTTCACTTCCTTTATTAACGATTTGGGGAGGGATTTTGACCCTAGAACCTTCTGGAATTCGATTAGTTCTTTTAAGAACTCTGCCTTTTTCGCAGAATACAACCCACCTTCTGTCAGTCGTATCTCTCAGGTTCATGATTATATCAGAGACTTTGCTCTGCCTTGGGTTCCGAACTCCTTTGAGGATATTATACATACACGGCATGTTTCGCTTTTTGACGAGAAACTTTCCTTAGAAGACCTTAAGCGGGCTATTGCCTCTTCTAAAATCAAAAGCTCACCTGGTCCTGATCTTATCTCAAACCTAATTTTGAGTATTCTTCCGGATTCTGCGCTATCTATACTCACTGATATCTTTAACTTAATATTATCGGATGGATCTTACCCGTCTAATTGGAAGTTTTTCGACATTGTTCTTATCCCCAAACCAAGTAATAAAGGCTTTAGACCCATCTCTTTAGCTTCTAATGTTTTTAAACTTTTTGAAAAGCTGATCAAGGACAAATTTGAGAAATTTATTGAATTGGAGAATATTCTACCAAACTGTCAGTTTGGTTTTAGGAGAGGCAAGTCTTGCGATGATTGTCTGGCATTCTTAAATTTGGAGATTTATAGATCTTTCTCGAGACAAGCAATGACTGGTGCCTTGTTTCTGGATATTAAGGCTGCGTATGATAATGTTAACCCTCATATCCTTTTTAGTTATATCAATAAAATGAGAATCCCTGATGGGTACAAACGCTTTTTCAGTAATTTCCTTTCTTCCAGATTTGTTAGTTTCTTTGAATCTGGTTCATTTTATGCTAAGAGATGCATACAGCGTGGTATTCCGCAGGGATCTGTTCTGAGCCCTATATTATTTAATATCTATGTTAGAGACATTCTTTCTCATATTCCTTATAATGCCATTGCTCTTCAATATGCTGATGATATAGCTATCCTTTTCTCGGACACCTGCCTCGATAGAGTTACTTTAGGTTTGAGGAGATCCTTTGAGCAGCTTGCCTCTTGGCTGGAGGGCTTAGACCTATCTATTTCATTGCCTAAGACTCAATTTATTATTTTCCATTGTAAGAAATTGAATTTACCTGAGCAGCTTGATTTGAATTGCGGAACTGTCGCTCATAGTGCGCATATTAAATATCTTGGATTGATCATGGATGTTGGACTCAGATGGTTGGACCACATTAAATCTTTAAATACTAGATCTAAGATTTACCTAAACATTCTCAAGTGGCTTTCTGGTAGATGCCGTGGAATTAGCCCCACCCTTGCATTGAATTATATCAATGCTACTATTGGTGCTATACTTGAGTGGGGGTCCATGTGGTTTATGAGCGCAGCACAAACGCATCGTTCCTCTATTGATCGTATTTTATGTTCCGCATACAAGATCGCGTTAAACATTCCTAGATCCTCATCTAACCGTGTTTGCTGGGCTTTCAGTGGACAGAAAACATTTATGAGAAGGGTTGTCACTAAATGTGATAGGTTTATTTCTAAATCTATACAACTTCGTAATAACAAGTTGATTAATAAAATAGTCAACTTTCATGAATTGGTGAAGAACCAACGTATTGCTCCCAGAAATATTCCCTTTTTAATCTCCAGATGGCCTTTGGTACTTTCCTTCAGGAATCACTTGTATGTGTGGTATGCGCACCCTCAGTACTCTTATTCACTTCAGGCATGTTCATCTGTACCCTCGATTGATACGGATACTGGTTATCTTGTAAGGGAACATGGAAACCCTAATATTGCATTTACTAATCTTGTTTCTTTTAATAGAACATATTCTGCTGAATTAGACGTCTTCACGGATGGATCTAAGAACGATTCGCATGTGGGTTGCGCAGTTATCGTCCCTGCTTTGAATATTACCAGGATGTATAAATTGAATCATTATTCAAGCTCCTTTTCTGCGGAGGCGATCGCCATTTCTAAAGCGCTGGACCTAATTTGGGAATTTTCATGGGACCATATAAATATCTGCACGGATTCCTTAAGTGTTCTCATGGCCTTGAGTAATCCTAATCCCTTCAATTTTTGTAAACTCTGTCCCTTGTTGGCAGATATTAAAATCAAGTTGAATTGTGCTTCTATTAATAATAAACATATAAGGTTCACATGGTGTCCTGCACACATCGGCATTAATGGGAATGAGAGAGCGGACTCCGCGGCTAGGTTTGCCGCTATCAATGGGGAACCTTTGAAGAACAAAATTTCTCACAGAGATGTTACCGCTTCTCTGCTGGATTCCTATAAGGTAATTGATTCTGAGTTCTTGGAAAGGATTGATGTTGGATCTGGAAAGTTTTACATGGAAAATTTTTTTAAGTCGGGAATTAATGTCTCTTATTTATCTAAGTTTCGTATAGACAGGCACTGGATGGGTGTCATAACGCGTATTATTGTCGGTTATCCATATACTAAGGTCACTAAGTTTAAGTTCGGTTTATGCGATTCTCCTGAATGTAATTGCGGCTGCGATTTACAAGATATAGAACATTTATTTTGGTTATGTGTTCTTTATAATAAGGAAAGAAAGGATTTTACTAATAATTTACTTAATCTCAACCTCTTTGCTCCTTTTTCTGTATCGTATTTGTTTAACAATCTTAATAGGAAAATATTAAAAGTAATAATAAACTTTTTGAATGATTGTAAGTTTGATTTATAAACTCTGATTGTTGTGGAACTACTCTACTTTATCATGCGTAAGAGATGATTGCGTTGATTGGTATTGTCGCAAGAGGGCGACTCTTTCCCCAGAGAGTTCCCCATCTAATCTTGCTGAGAAAGCGTGGTACAAGGGTTCCTCGGAACCTGAAATCCATTCGGGGATAGAAGAAGAAGAAGAAGAAGAAGTATCTTAATATAAAATTTCACATTTCGACTTTTGCGTCGCAATATCTCCGCTCGTAGGGCACGTAGCGGAAAAATGAAAAGAACGGACCCCCCCCCAAATCGACCCCAAGCTATCGATCAAGCCTATTTAGAACTTGATCCGTTCACTCATTATCGAGATCTCAACATCTCGAGTACTTGCAAATCGTCGCGTCGCGTAAAAGAGTCACGGTTGGTCTCGCTCCGCGTGTACTTGGCGCGAGACACTACCGTGTCTCTTGATTCTCACGCGATAATTTTTAGTAGGGAAGACATTCTGTCTCACAATGGAAATAGGTATAATAACTTCATCTAAATTTATTATTCGTCTTGCCTTATCCTCTTCGGTGATTTCTCGCTTGTAGCTTGTACCAATATATGTACAATCATCATCCTGCTCCATATCTTGAGCAATCATAGCACTGGTAATTGCTGTTTTCATCGGCGAAATGTCACATTTTAACGTTTCGTTATTTTTATTAATGACATTTTCGCTCTTTAGCATTTTTGCATTTTGCTCAATAGTTTTTCGACTACTTAATTTTTTACTTGCTTCCTGTGCTTCTATAATATATCTTGGCTCCCTTATTTCTTTTATGACGACTATCTAAGATTTCCGGAAGCATGCTATCGTGGTAGAAGCGTTTTAGTAAAGGCAGCATATTAGTTTCCCAAAAAGCATTGTCTCTATTTACATGAACTATTTTCATGCTTTTTGGTGTCCATACAGCAAAAATGCAATATTCTCGTTGCGTTATGTTTAATTGACCTTGAACCTGATAAAAAAATCGATGATTTTTATTCATATTGTCAGGATTTTTTTTATCAAAAATGTTTCTCAAGGAAATTAATGTTTCTATGACTTCTTCTGCTGTTAAATTTTCAGCCGACTGAGGACATTTAATCTCCACCAGACCATCTTCGTCAATGAGCCCATCAGGAGAAGCACCCAGGAATGGATTTTCACCATCAATAAACAATCCGCAAGGTTTTATTTGTTTCTTGAGTTTTGCGGCTAACTCTTTTCTCGCATCCTTCTCTCGATCGCGACCATATTTCATAGCTGCAGTGTCAATGCACGGAGGAAACAAAATGTCTTTCACTGTTGGTGCGCGAGGCGTTTACAATCTCATACGACATACCCTTCCAAAATTGGATGCTGTCAACATGAGACTTCTTGTGAATAACCACAGCTCAGAATCACCTTAATCTATTGTGTTTCGTTCAATCTGCTTCCTGTTTTTTGCGTTTTCAGCCAACATCTTAACATGTTGTTGCTTATTTTTTTCGAATACATCATCTGAAACGTCTGGTTTTTGCGATTGCGAGCCATAATGGCGATCTGTTCCTGATTTTCGCTTCGGTCTCTTTTGCCTTCCATCGATTTGTCGAGATTCTCTGGTTCTCGCAACTTTTATTTGCCGTTGCTTCTCCAGTTTTTCGACTACAGGTGGAACTGCTTTACCTCTGACCTTATACACTCTTGTAAGGACGTTTTGTGTACTGTATTGCACAGCTGATCCCAAAACTCTAGCATTATAGGAGCCTCCCCTGCTTAAAAAGTCAGATAGAAAATTATAAAAAAAAATCTTTTCATTTTTAATCGTGTTTCTGATTCCTGATTTTCGTAAGTGGATTAATATATTAACGATAGAAATTTAATGTAGTATCATTAAAATATCTCACATACCTTATAAATAAAAACCTATAAGACTGTTACGAGTAATAGTATATCATTAGTATGTTATGAGAATTTCCCGAATAATAAGATATCAGGTCTTATAATAGTGTTCAAATAGAACTCTATGCAATGCTATCCGAAAGTAAAGAATTGAAAAAATTAAACCTATAAGACTGTTACGAATAATAGTATATCATATATTATGAGAATTCCCCGAATAATAAGATATCAGGTCTTATAATAGTGTTCAAATAGAACTCTATGCAATGCTATCCGAAAGTAAAGAATTGAAAAACATCGCAGAAAAAAATATTCCTTTCTTTTTTAATCGTGTTTCTGATTCCTAATTTTCGTAAGTGGGCTAATATATTAACGATAGAAATTTAATGTAATGTCTCATATACTGTACAAATAAAAACTTATAAGACTGTTACGCATAATTGTATATTATACGTTATGACAATTTTCCAAATTATAAGATATCATATCTTATAATAATGTTCAAATAGAACTCTATGCAATGCTATCCGCAATTCACATAATATTGGATCTATAAAATAAGGTATAAAAACAAATGCAATCCCTTATAGAAATGTAATACTGCGAATCATTGGGGAAAATACTGTGATTAAGTACTGGCAGTATTTCAGTAATTTTTTGGCTAGTACTTCGTCCAAATCACTGATAGAAGTACTTGATAAAATCACTAGTATTGATGAAATACTGAGAATTATAGATAAATACTAGCTACAGTAATTAATTACTGGCAGCTAGTATTTATCTATAATTCTCAGTATTTCATGAATATTGATAATTATATATTATATATGTATGTATATATATAATTATTAATATTTTATTAATATAGTTAGCTTAGCTAAATAATTCATAATTTATATTAATTATAGGTTTAAATGAAAAATAAAATCTGTAATTTCAATTAATCTTTTAATTACGTAAGAAAGACATTTATTTAGTGTAGTAGTTTACTACATTACTGTTTTACATTACGGTTGTGAGGTCGCTGCCTTTTGCTGTTTTATTAATTGATTTTTCCGTTTAGTTGCTTCATTGTTAAGTTTGCTTTTTATAGCAGTTTTAATTTTATTAAGTTGTGCTTTGTCATCCTCGTTTACTTTAAATTCATGCTTCACATATTCTGAAAGAGAGAGTTTCTGCACGTTAATTATATATTGAGTATACTTAAAGGTAAAACTGAAAAAAATTCATTATTGTAATTAAGAATAAGTTACCGATGAGAGCATCCCTAACAGCAGGATCCAACTGTTTCTTCTCTATTGGTGCCAAATCACATTTATTCTTTTGAAAATTGCTTGTTTCGCCTGTCAAGCTACATGTCCCCATTTCTTCCTTAGTGAAAACAATTCCCATGAGAGTAGTTATAAAGTATGAAACTCCCTTAGATTTTTCAATCCTTACGACTTTTCTTTTATCAATTATTCGTCCACCAATATTTAATTCATCCTAAAAACATAAACGGTGAAAAATATCAATAAAAATTTATACTTGAATTTTCAAGCAAATCAGATTTTAGTCATAATTTATAGTTCATAATTTATTTCGAAAATTATGTAAGACATTTAACTGTATATTATGTGTACTATACAATGTAATTAGGTTTCTTACTGCTTTCGTAAGTACTGCTTCTTCAACTTTCGTAGTTATTGGGTCGTTATTTTCACGATCTTGATGATGATCCTCCTCTTGTCTGTCAGGTTGTCCATCCGTTGCATCAGGTTGTGTCAGTGTTGCAGTCTAATTATTAAAAATAATTAAAATGTATTTAGTTTATTTTACTATTATTTATTTAAATATTTTTAATTGTTATCCTATAGCTATTTGTAAAAAGAAAGATTAATCTTTAGTTATACAAACTTGATAATTCTCTTCGGGTTGAACATTATTGTGATCATTACTTGTATAATCATTTGTTACTGTATACGTTGATGCTGAAGGATGCTGCAAAATAAAGTATAAGGAATAAAATTTTGTAAGGGCGGTGTGCAGAGTAATTAAATTATTTTTACTTTTTTCTACAATTAAGTTAATCACACCTTGCGCAATCATTGAAATATATAAGTAAGCAGGAATCGGATTATCTTATCTATTAATACGCTTACAATTAACCATACAAATGTTTTCATAACTTATTAGTAAAAAGCAGTAAACAACATACAGCTGTTTTTGTGACATTCGTAGTTGGTACTGATAATGCATCCTTCTTCCTGCTTTTTTCTCATCTCGCTCTTACTGCTATTTGTATTGTCATTGCTGCAATGATGATAATCATGGTATTTGTCTGGCATAGCTAATGGTGGTAAAGACTTCTTTTGTAGACGTTCAAGATTTTTTAGTATATTTGAGGAGAGCTGATTAATTTGCCCTAAATCTGTAAACGAAAATTATATCAGTGATATTATTGTGAGCGTAGCAAGTGTTCGCTTTTCAAAAGAAACGCACTTACCTTCATTTACACATCGAAGTGTTCTTAATCGGGCATTATCAAGTCGCAGCTTTTTATTCTCCTCCTCCAAAATAAGTACTTTGTAGTTTAACTGTTGTTTTGACAACTTGTGAAACTGGTACTTATTATCACTGTCTTCATCACTATCAATAATTTCAGCCTGTAATGTAATAACAGAACTGTTGTCATAAAATGTGCTAAATATTCTAATTAATAATTAAAATTTTATATTAAAAAATTTATTGATCTACTGACCACATTTTCTTTTTCCTGAATAACGTTCTCAATTTGTGATAGGACTGTGGTATTCATATTTTGTTTATTATCTCTTTGAGTGCTTCTGCTGCTGGCCATCTTACTCTTTTTGGGAGCTGGTCCTGAAGTTGACTGACTAATTTTATTGTTTAATTTTATTTTACTATATTTAAACTAAAAAAAGAAAAACTAAATAAGAAAACGCTGCATCTAATAAATGTACACATTTTATCGATTTTATTTTATAAATTGCCATCAAATGTAAATGTAGAAATATTTTTTATATATAACCTTTTCATTCTTGTCGCTATTTTGCTCATCCTCATCTGAATTAGTGTCAGAGTTATTGCTATCGCTTTTATTATTTTCATTAACGTTTTTCTTTAGAAAAGTATGTCTCTGCTTGCGATCTACATTTGCCACACCAAATTTCTCGATATTCTTTGCTTGATGACACATTTCTGTCCATTCTATAAAATTTTAAACAAAGTAATAAGAGTATCGTATATTATAAAGTGATGAGAATGTGAATAAAACGGGAATAAGAGTGAGTGAGATATAATGTGAATAGCGAGTGAGATTTTATTTAGGCTTGTCCGAGAATTGAGGAAAAATCACCTTGTGATGTTATAATCATGCTTTTTTATATTTTGATTTTTACAAAAATAATTTTGACAAATCTTTAGTTAATTAAAACCTAACCTCTTAACTTTAAAAGTTTGGTTGTTATTCTATTGTGTAAAATAAGTAGAAAAAAGTATACCTACCTCCAAAAGAAATTATCTTTACTGGTAAATCCTGCCACTTGTCTTGGTCCTCCTTCCGATTCTTTAATTTCCTTTCCATAGATTTTGCACACACAATGTCTATTTCAAGTGGCCAATGAATAATTACTTCCTTATTAATAATATCTTCCTTATTAATATTTTTATCCTTAAGCCAGGCTTGAAAGCCGACTTGAATCGGCTTTTTTCGTTCGTTTCGAAATTGAACAAGCAAACATTGTGAGTCGTTCAATTTCAGATTTTTGTAAGACTGGATCTCTTCGCAGGACATTGTATAATCGCCACTATAAACTTATAAAGAAATAGACTCCCGCGCACTAGTGCTGCGATTTCGAGCCCGGGCACACTCGTTTTCCCCCTTCACATACGCACACAGAGACGCTCTATCTATTCATGTGACGACTGCGCCACACGAATAGACAGAGCGGCTTTGTGTACTAAGTGGAAGGCGGGAAACCGCGCTCGAAAAATCGCGCGGGCATGGCGCGATTGGGGCGCATTCCCTCGTAAAGTGCATGCAGTACATGTACTTGATTGTGCGCGGTTGCTTGGCAACGGAAGGAATGAGACCAAGCTTTTGTAGGAAAATAAACACTTAACCTATAGTTTGCGTTCCGATACATCATTCTGCGCTATTTACATATTGATATTTACATCTTGACAGCGTGTGTATAGAAACATTATTTTTCTGAAAGCATTGTGTTTTTCTATAAAATGCCACGAGGTCCTTATAGACAATACCTGCAAGATATAAATATTCCTATACCTGCAACAACTCTTCGGCGACGGCTGCAGAATTTACAAAATGCTGATGCACTGCAAAATGACGTAAGTTAGGCTCTATAGTATTTATATTTAAATATTATCTTAGTATATATATTAATTGACCATCAAACATATTGAATGTTTTAAAAATAAAAGAAATAAGCTCTTAGATATGCAAAGTATTTGTAACTAATAATATGGGTTATTGCTCCAAACAGGCAGAACGGTATGATGGACTGGCAAGTGAGAGCGATGATGAATATTCACCAATGGAATTAGCAGATGATTCAGCTGTTGTTGGTATACAAGACAATCAGGATTTTCCCTCAACTTCGTCAGCAGATAATAACCTAAGTGATTCGTTACCTAGTTTAAGCAGTGATGCCGAGACGCAGCATTTTTCTGATGCTGCATCAAACAATAGTAATGAAAATTCCATCCATACAGATAGCTCTGACAGTGACTGTGAATATCAAGATAGTATTTTTGAAGAGAATATTTACGTAGACGAACAAAATGAACCAAATCTTGAAAGACTTCTGTTATATGAGGGATGTCAGTTAACATTAGAGGAAAGCAAGCTACTAATTATGAGTTTTGCATTGCGTTTTGATTTATCAGATAAAGCTTTTGAACACTTAATCCAATTAATTGACTGCCACTTGCCAACTAACCGTCACGGTTCCCTGTTTTTGTTTCTCAAAGATTTTCCTGAACCACCAATTGTTAACACTCATTTTTATTGTCATGTTAACAAATGTAAAAGACTGATTAAATTTGCTCAGAATAATGTTGTGGAATGTGAGTGTGGTGCAGTATGTACAAAAGCCAACTTAAAACAAGCAGGATGTTACTTTTTGTACATACCTTTAAAAGAACAGTTAATTAAACTTTTAAATAATAACTTTATAAGAAAGCAATTAAGATGGACTGATGAGAACCATAAAGATGTCATTAATGGTGCTGTTTATAAAAAGTTACTTGAAAACGGTACAATATCAAGGGGGGATATCACTTTACAATGGAACACTGATGGTGTTCAACTCCATAAGTCATCGCAAATTGAATTATGGCCAATTCAAGTTTGTATTAATGAGTTGCCATTTAGAATTCGAAAAGACAATGTTTTGTTATGTGGTTTATGGTATGGTCCTGGGAAACCAAATATGAACACTTTTCTTCAGCCTTTTGTCGAAGAGCTTAATATTTTACATACCGAAGGCATTGAGGTTTTTACTGCCAATCCTGTTACAATAAGAGTACATACATTATTGTCGTCTGTTGATTCTATGGCGAGGCCTTTGTTACAAAATATAAAAACTTTCAGAGGTAATCAAGGATGTGCATTTTGCCTCCATTCAGGTGAAGAGTATTCGGTTGGACGTGGCAGAACAAGATTGTATCGAGGTGATATAGGGATAAAGAGAAATCTTCAACAACATAGAAATGACACTTTACAAGTTATGAGAAATGGTCGTGTTCTTAATGGAATCAAAGGTCCATCAGTCTTATTGCTATTAAAGGAATTTAACATAATAAAATATTTTGTACCAGAATATATGCACAGTGTATTATTAGGAGTAGTAAAAACTCTGGTATCATGGTGGATGGATGGCAAAAATAAAGATAGATCTTTTTACATTGGTAATGATACAAAAATTAAAGAAATTGATACATTATTGCTTTCTATAAAACCACCTAGTGAAATAACGAGAACTCCGCGATCTTTATTTGACAGGAAACTGTGGAAAGCTTCTGAATGGAAAAATTTTCTTCTTTATTATTCCTTTATTTGCCTTCAAAGTGTTAATATGCCTAAAAAATACTTAGATCATTGGTTTTTATTAGTATATAGTATTAATATATTTCTTCAAGAACAATTTTCTGAGATCGAGTTTATAAAAGCTACGAAAGCTCTTAGAAAATTTGTTCTTTCGATTGAAAATATATATGGAACACCTGAACTTATGAAATATAATTTCCATTTGCTTCTTCATATCCCCAAAAGTGTGAAAAACTTTGGAGGTTTATGGGCTGTGTCTGCTTTTCCTTACGAACATTATAATGGCGTGCTGTCAAAAATGTTTAGGAATTCTCACTCAGTTCCTTTACAGATTTGTAAAAATTATCTTAGAATGCAAAGTCTTCAGGAAATGGCATCAAATGAATTTCAGAACAATAACTGTTCAGACATTGCAAGAAATTTGTTTAAAAAATTATTCATACAAAAAAGTTTGCGGCATTGTTTAAAGTATGGAGATTCTACACGGTTGCTAGGTATTCCAGATATGAACACTCTTACATTACGTGAAAAAACTGTGGTTGAAGCTTTAGTTGGAGAAGAGATACTCAATTTAAACATACTGACATTCAAACGCTTTATACATAACAATATTTTGTATCATGTAAAAGGATATGAACGTATGATCAAAAGGTCAAATAATATCGTTCAACTACAAGATAAAGAATTCTTGTCTCTCACTCATATAATGATTGTCAACACTGCTCTTTCAAATAAGCAACTTTGTGTTCTTTTAGGATTAAAATTACATTGTACCGGTGAATCTTTAAGCAGAGATATAGAAACTGGTATTACATCTAACTTAATTTTTAGCATAGTTGAGCAGACAGATTCATGTGTAGCTATTGTTCCAGAAATGTTATTTAAAAAGTGCGTTATAACACCCCATCCAAATGATAGACGAAAATTCTGTTGTTTTCCTCTGGTGAATTCACTCGAAACAGACTGAATTGTTTGTTAATAGAAAAGCCAGTTTTTTAACTCCGTGATTTATCTTTTATGTTTTTATTTTCTTAAAAAGACATTTTAATCACTACTAGAGATATGTATGCGAATATATTATTGTCATAAGTATTTCTCTTTTTGGTGTAGATTAATATATAGGTTAATATTAAGAATTAATGCTAGAAATATATTAAGCAACATTATATGTAATAAAATTACTTTATATTTTAGTATTACCTACTTTGTATTTTATATATTTACTTTCTATTTTGATAATGTAAATTTTTATTAAGAGACAATTATAACGAAGTTTTGTATAACAAGTGCACGTGTTATTATTCTTCATTGACTTATGCACCTATCCTTAATATCATTAAATATGTACATTATTTACTCTTCCTTACTTAAATCACAGTTAAAATAATGTTTATATACTTTATATTTAAACCCATTTTATCGCATATGTCATAGTTTTCATTGCTAGAAAATTCTCAAACTTTTTAAATATTTTTGAAAGCAATACTTATGCTTTGAGTCTCAAAAAGGAAATAATATTTTGGAAAATACACACAGGAAGTTTCAACAATAATTGAAGCACTCAATTTTGAATATTGAAATACTATTGGATATTGAAATACTAATGTTAATGCTTTACCTTAGTAATTAAATTCTTATCAGTGCGTTGTTTAATATATTTTATCACTGATGCAGTATTATACCTCAATATTTCAATACTAATGTTAAATATTAGCAGTATTTAATCACTGAAATCTTCAATATTGAAGTACTTGTAATCACTACAAGCTCAGTAATTGAATCACAAGAAATTACTGTACATCAGTAATTTAAGTACTCAAAATAAGTAATTAATCACTAACTCACTAGTGATACATTTCTATAAGGGATGAGTATCAATCGTATTTTATCATAACTTTTGTGTACTTTCAATGTACTTTTATCATTCCCTATCCAAAATTTCTTTCGTTTTCTATATAGTCACTAATAGAACGAAAAATAGTACGCCATTCTATCCCGTTCTATCGTGAGTCAACACTATCGTTTTCTATCTATTCTGCTAATGCCGTACTTATCGTTCTGTATCAAAAATTCCTTTCGGTTTCAATACAGAAATATACTGGTTAAAAAATCATATACAAATCTATCACGTCGAATCATGAACCTACACTATCATTTTCTATCTGTTTTTTTAATGTAGTGCTATCGTTCCCTATCCAAAATTTCTTTCGTTTTCTATATAATCACTAATAGAACAAAAAATAGTACGCCATTCTATCACGTTCTATCGTGAGTCAACACTATCGTTTTCTATCTATTCTGCTAATGCCGTACTTATCGTTCTGTATCAAAAATTCCTTTCGGTTTCAATACAGAAATATACTGGTTAAAAAATCATATACAAATCTATCACGTCGAATCATGAACCTACACTATCATTTTCTATCTTTTTTTCAATGTAATGCTATCGTTCTCTATCCAAAATTTCTTACTTTTCCAATTTAATCACTTACTGAACGAAAAATAGTACGCGATTCTATCATGTGCTATTATCGTATTCTATCTGTCCGTCCAATGTATTCCTATCGTTTTCTATGCAAAATTCCTTTATTTTCCAATATATCCCATACAGCACAGAATTTGCAGCAATGTTGCCGCAACATTGCAGCAACGTTGCAATATTGCAGCAATAGAACTGCAACTTCTGTGCTGTATGGGATTTAACTTGTTGCTCCGTAAATAGTTTACGAATCTATCACACCCTGTCGTGTGACTACATTCGTTTCTTATGTATTCTTTCGATATATTCTTCTCGTTCTCAATCCAAAATTACTTATAACTTAACTAAATATAAAATAAATGTTTATAAAAATAATGGGAACTATTACTAAGAAAGAAGATATTTTTAATTCGAGCATTTTAAAGATGTACGCTATTTCAGTACTAGATATAGCTTTATAAAGATAGGACACATATGGAAGCAAATTTTATTTGGATATGAATTGTCATATGGAACTGGCAGGGTGGTATTTGTAGATTAAGAGTATTTTGTACAGTCAAGAAAGCAATCAAGGAACGAAGAAAGATATAAATAAATAAAAATGTAGAAAGTATAAATAAAATAAAAATTATGGAAAATTTTTTTTTATTTATGATGGACATTAAGTCGAATATGGTTTAAGAAATTGTTGATCCACTTAACGGATATTAACATATATAATAATATATATAATATTATATCTCCTTAGTTTGTTTCGTATTTTTAACTTTTCACAGCTTTCCAGCATGTGTGCATCAATCTTGATTGCCGGTTGACCTGAAAAAGCACATACAAAAATACAGATTAGTCTCTATCGCGTAAAAAATACGTTAATTTTAGTCCAAATTAAATATAGCATTATAATTAAGATGTCTGGTTAATGTTAGACGCTGCGCCTAGAAAGTCGTCGCAGCGAGAATCTGATTGCTAATATGATCTAACATGTTTGTGCAATGACAAACAAATATTATACGGAAGTTATATTCATGACATCAAAATCTCAACAAGAATTAGCTTTGATAATTCATTATAGTTCTCAACAATATAATTCTAAATAATATTTTTTTCGAAAACTTACAGTGTTTGTTCCTCTTCTGCACTATTTTCAAAAGATTCCTCCGCGTTTTCATCGTTTATTGCAGTTTCCGAATTGGCTTCATCATTTTCGCTTCTGTTCAATGACTCGTGATCGCGGTCTTTTTCTGCCATATCCAATTGTTCCTGATCGCCATCTTTATCTGCTAATAGGCCAGTTTCACAGTAGTTGATGGCAACGCTACCGTCAGTAACATCTACTGATATAATTAAAAATATAAGTAAAATGTTAACATTATTAAATTATTTCATAAGAATTTGGTATGTATTACCTTCTGTTACGTCTGGATGATCATGCACTGCCTTTTTATTACCACATATTCTATTTAATTCGTATATTTTATGACTTATGTGCGTGCCAACTTGTTGCAATTCGAATTCAATGGCTACCTCGTCATAACCCTTTTCATTGGTTAGCCAATATCGAAGAGTGTCTAATATGCAAATATATTTATTTTTGTATAATATATATATATATATATATATAAGTAAATGATCATAATAAAATATACATATAAATAAAACGCAGGTTGCACCTTTTTTACTTATAGTTATAACAAGAATTTTTAGGACTGCATTTTATATTTATGACCTTATTAACCTTTAGAGGTCGGGAAAAGGACTTGAGGACTTTTTTTTTACTATTTTTCCCTTATTCAACACACAAATTTGGCCTGAAAACATCAAATAGCTTGTGTTTTTTGGGTGGTCGATATTTCGACCACCCCCGGCCTCTAAAGGTTAATAAACGTATTGATATTATGTACAATAAATATACTAAAAAAATTATGAAAAAGATTATATTACCTCTTACAGCCAATAATTTAGCTGGATCAAGTTTTGGTCGGGGTTCTTTCTTCGTTTTGTTTTTTATTCTATTGGACTGTGTCCCTGTCACCGAACTGCATTTTAACACGGCTGTTCCAAAAACAGCAATTGCCATGTTTTTTTACGAACATTGCACATGACTTACTGATTGCAGCAATGCTATCATATTGACAGTTTGTTATCCAAACGTCGTGACCGAGATACATCTAAACAAATACAATAAACATAAAAATATGTTAATGGATTACCAGATAAAGTTTACTGAAAATAGATGTTGACGAAAAGGCATTGTTAAAGTACCAAATTTTTTTCTGCACTTCTGTACCCTACGGGTAGTTCACCGGGATTCGTATGTCCCTTCTCAGCATTTTTTTTGCATAAGTCTTTTACGATAGCTGCAATGTATACATATATACAAATAGAATATAAAAGGCATGAATTCTTTTTATTATCACTAAAATAATAAACAATCTAGTATATGAATTTACCTTTTAGTTCGCCAAAATCGTCTATTACATGTTTCTGCAAGGACACATTTAATTGCATTACGTCATTTAAGACGTTTTCCTTATCTTTAATGTTTTTCTTCAATTTATTGTTTTCCGAGCGCAGTAAATCATTTTGGGATTTGAAATCGCGTATCTAAATATTTGAAACGGTAAATGATCCAACTTCGCAATAGTCATGATTAAGTCGTAAAAAAAATATCTAATAATTTACCTGTTTCTTTAAATCTTCGACATGCAATTGATTTTCCTTTATTGTATTATTCTTATCGATCACTTTAGAACCCGTTACTTTCGTAGTGTCGTTACATTTGTTTGTCTGTCACAAAAAAACATACAAACATAAGAATATAAACGTACATGTACGCGATATCTCTCATTTTAATTAATACACGCAGATATCTCGAGAACTATGCAAGTAGTCTAATCGGCAAAAGATTTGAGCTGGAATAAATTATTATCTGACCATTTTTTCTGTCAACCTCTTTATCTTGACAATAGAAGTAACATACTTTTTTACCCTAAGCAAGGTGTGCTAGAAGTAGGAAAAATGTTTAAATGTGCGACTTTTTAGGTTATTCTAATATATCGCATCGTATCGCTCGGATCAGAAAATATATCAAATAAAAGTTATGCATAATTGCATTGTCATTTTGCAAATTTGTATTGCATATTTTAGAGAAAAATTGAGCCGATTTTCAATTTTATCATCAGTTTTTAATGATTTTACTCGTTTTTTTTACAATTTTAAATATTTTTGTTTGTTTTTAATTTTGCTAGTTAACTATTCGATGTAAAATTAAGTTACAACTTAAGTAAGTTACAAATCAACTTTTGTAGACAATGCAATATGCATAATTTTTATTTGACACATTCTTCGACCCGAGCGATATGATATATGCGATATATTAATTATAAAGTAAAAAGTCGAACTTTTAAACAATTTTCCTATCTCTAGCATACGTAGCTTGAGGTAAAAACTAATATATAGTTTTTTAGTGCTAAAATAGTTAGCAAAAAGAGGAGATTAAGACATGCAGGACTCCTGATGATCTTAATAATCACAGTCCTGTATAAGGTTATCTTCAAGGAGCTCAAAAAATTTCGAATTGTAAAATATAGTCACCAAATAATCTAAAAAAAAAAAAAATACTTTTTTTACTCGAAAGAGAAATTAAACTGGTAATTACACTTGCTATCGGAATAAAGCCAAATCCGATCTAAAGAATGAGAAAGAAATATTTTTTCACCTCTGATTCAGTTTTGAGGCGAATTCACCGGGTATTAACCAATGAATGTATTAATATTCTAGTAAATTCGCTCACTTTTGTAATTTTCACTAAGTTTTGAAGTACACAATCGACCCCCATGTAGAACAGAGAAAGTGATGATAAACGGTTTTGACATCATTTTGACTCTGTTTTCACTGAGCGTATCAAATTCATTTTACGGCTGTTTATTAACTGTCAAGGGAAAAGATTTCCGACTATTTTACAAGTATGTTAAATTTGAGAAGTGTATTTTCATCCAAATATCTTTTTATTTAAAAATGACACGCAAGAATTTTCAGCGTATCATTTCTTGCCTCTGACGTCATAATCTAACATGGCCGCGGCAAATACTCAGGAGCCTTAAGGATGTATTGACTATACAATACCAGCTAAAAGTGATCGAAATTTAAACTGCAGAAAACGACAAAACTCAAAAGATCAACGACGAAAATTTTTGTCGTGAATACGCTCTGAAACCAACTTCAAATCAATGAAATGACGAAATGATACAGTAAAATTTACAGTCATTTCGTCGTTTCATTGATTTGAAGTTGGTTTCAGAGCGTATTCACGACAAAATTTTTTGTCGTTGATTGTTTGATTTTTGTCATTTTCTGCAGTTTACATTTCGATTACTTTTAGCTTTTAGCTGGTATTGCATAGCCAATACATCCTTGAAGATATTCGCGAGTATTATATTAAATGGGATAGTTTATTACGTATATATACACTAGCATCGCGAGAAGGGTTTTTTGAAAGTTTTAAAACAATGTTTTTTCTAATTTAATGACGCGATTCATAGACACACGATTGTGATATTTATTGTATATATATATATACATATATATATATATATATATATATATATATATGGTGTCTGAGATGACAGAACAATCGGTTCTTCTCGCAACACTGTATATTGTTTAAAATGATCTGAAAAAAATAGTGTAAGCTAGAAAAGTGTGAGTAACTTACGGTAATGTTCTTTTTTTCCATTGATACAGCGGCTTTTGTTGCAGCAGGAACTTTCTGTGGAATGAACATATAACATTTAATATAGAAGTTATTTTGGATCAGAAAGAAATTTTAAAAGTAGAAATATATGTACAATATATTGACGTAATATATTAACTAGTATATTTATATACCTTTTTAGACTCATTTTTTTCATCGATATTTTGATCCATCGGTCGCAAGATGTTATGACTATTATGACTATTATTTGTCTGTAAATAAATCCAAAATTATTATAATAATTATAAAAAAAAAATTGCTAATAATGAAGGGGTTCCCGATTTTTATCTAAAAAAGTCTATATGATTGCCCTAATTTCCGCAAATTTTGAGATATCGAGCTTAACTTTTTTTTATGGATAGAGTATCATTAAAGGTAGGTTGATGTTGAATTTGGCAATGATCGATGAAGGGGTTACCGATTTTTGCCTAAAAAGTGTACAAGTTATATATGTATTTTATATATATAGAACGTATCATTAAAGGAAGGTTGTTTTGAATTTCGGGAAGATTGGTGAAAGGGTTATCGATTTCTGCCTAAAAAATATGTAGAGTAGACCGAGGCGAATCGGATTACTAATTAGCACGATAAAATAGCTCGTTTGAAAAAAAAACACTAACGAAAACTGTCTCAAAACTTATATTGATCCGATTCGCCTCGGTCTACCTTAAGTTATTTGATGGATAGAGTATCATTAAAAGAAGATTGTTAGTGAATTTGGCGAGAATCGGTGAAGGGATTACCGATTTCTGCTTAAAAAGTGTATAAGATGTACATGTAGTTTTATATAGAGTATTATTAAAAGAAGGTTTTGAATTTTGCGAGAATCGGTGAGAAGGTTATCGATTTCTGCTTAAAAAATGTATAAGTATTTTTAATGATACTCTATCCATAAAAAAAAGTGTGCAAGTAGAAACTTGCACATTGCTTCCTCATAGTTTTTAAGTGTGCAAGTAGAAACTTGCACATTGCTTCCTCATAGTTTTTAAATGTGCAAGTAGAAACTTGTACATTGCTTCTTCATAGTTTTTAAGTGTGCAAGTAGAAACTTGCACATTGCTTTCTCATAGTTTTTAAATGTGCAAGTAGAAACTTGTACATTGCTTCCTCATAGTTTTTAAGTGTACAAGTAGAAACTTGCACATTGCTTCTTTATAGTTTTTAAGTGTGCAAGCAGAAACCTGCACATTGCTTCCTCTATGAGAAAGCCTATTTTTTATGCATAATTAGTAGATGTTTATTAATTTAGCTATATGAAATAGGGGTAGAAAAGACTGAAGAATATAATAAAATTAGAAATAGTCCAATATTTCAAAATTTACAAAAGTTAGAGCAACCACGGGTATTTCTAAAAAAATTCAAAATTTTTTTAAAAAAGAACCTTTTTACCGATCATCGCCAAATTCAATACCAACCTTCCTTGAATGATACTCTATCGATTAAAAAAAAAACAGCCCGATATCTCAATATTTGCGGAAGTTAGAGCAACCACAACATCAAATGTGCACATACACACACACACACACACATACAAACATTTTTTTTTAGGCGATATTTTGACGTTTTACAACACTCTGAACATATTGGCATCAAAAACTCAAAAAACAATCTTTTCTTTGGTTTTTTCTACCCCTGTTTCATATATAATTCATTTAAATTTGGTAACTAGACCCAACTTTATACGCAATCAAAGGTTCATATACGAAATTTACGAAAACAAAGCTTCCTCTATGAGGAAGCAATATTTGTTCGTTATTAATGGTTAGTCCATCAGAAATGATATGGTGAGTGCCGTCAAAAAAATGTACATTCAACTATAACCCCACCAGCACGAGAACGACGAGCGAACGTTTGGAGAACGGTTTCTCGTTTGGATCGCGCGTAATCGTCCGCTCTCCGAACCAACCGAACGAAAATCGCCGAGCCGCGCGAAGATGCTCGAGCGAAGGTCGTCTCGCACGCCGCCCGAACGTTGCAAGGTTGTTCGAAATGACCGAATGATTCGATCGCGAGTATAATCTTTATATATATATATTAATATATTTGGCTGTTGCGAGCCCAGCGCCAATCCAGTTTGGCAGCACTGACGCCAATTTGGCGCACTTTCGTCAGCCTATAGCCTTTAATTCATTATACCGATATACATTTTCCCTCCTCTGTTTCTCTTTACTCTGCGCGCTTTATTCCAGTGATTGTGCATGATGAGTTACCGACTTCACAGAACTTTGATTAAAACTTTCTTTTTTTCTTTGAAACCAGTGTCAAGGTAAGTATAAAAGTATTACACGCACTCTTCTTCTGATATAATTGTGTTTTAAAAATATAGCGCGCTCGCGAAGCTACCCCGGATAGCAACAGCGAAAGCGACGCGGCGAGGGGGGCCGAGCCCGATCGTGTTTTGTTTTACCGGTCCGCGCTCGCGACACGATTCTTGTAGCGACGCTGCGTAGTTGATCGAAGCACGCGGAAGTGACAACACGCGAGATACATCTCGGCATTGCCTCATTACACCTGCGATAGAGTGAAGTGCAATTCTCACGCCCACTATATAGAGGAAGAGAGGGTGCACGAGTTTCCTCTCCGTACGAGATATCCATCAGGAGAAAGGACGCCGTCATCGTCCTTGACGATAAAACTACGAACGCTAAGTATTTGTACGTGTTATTTTCTATGCAATATCGGACAAGCTTGTACCACGTAATTGTAAGCTCGATCTCTTTCGACATCATTCGGATGAGTCGGTTTCGCGACAGGTGCGATCCTATTCGGTATGCATTCTATCGGGCCCGCGATGGCCATGACTAATGTGTAATATTGCGTTAGTGCAATTATTCCGTTTGATTGAATGATTTCGTATGTTCTGTCGTGACCGATACATCTCGCCTCCTCGACGCGATTCGAGATCTTTGGTTGTTTACATTCTCGTCGGCAGTCTCGCCTTTGATTTGACTTACCCCCTCGTCGCGTCTATTATTGTATTGTGAACTACCGTTACGCTTATTCGTATTCGATTCCCGATTACTCTATAACATTATTCGAGCTAACAGCCTTGCGCTGAATCATTTGCGTGATATTACTCGTACTTTATTCACTTGTGTTATATTATTCGCAACATATCTTTGGTGGATTTATTGGCATTACATTACTTGGATATTGTTTTACATCACTTTACTTGCGCCACGTTATTCTCATTATTTTATAAACTTCTATAACTTTTATGATATTTTGTGATTGACAATTATATTTTGAATACCACCCCTCCGGACCCGAGCTGTTGTCATTTGACTGAGATAACTAAATCCCTGACATCCGTGCACCTGAATCCTGAATCAGATCCTAACTGTCTACTTTTGTACATTTTAAACAAATTGTTTTTAATTTTTATGCTTTATTTGCAGATTATTGCGAGATTATTGCGAGAGGTTATTGCGAGGTTAATAAAATCAGTGAAGGACGCAGTGAAGGATTGTCGCACTGTAACAAGGAAGATCTTTAGTAAGAACCATTTTCTTTCAATTTTACTGAAAATTTTTTCTGTTGCAACTTTTCCTTCGGTAAGGGGAACGGCCCAGTACTCGAACATATAAGACTTGGTTATAAAAATTGGCCGTATATAATTGATTAATCTGCTTGAAAAACAAGTAATGTTTTTTTATATACATAAACTATAATATATACGATAGAAACATGACAAAAAAAGTTTATTTTTCATTAAAAATTATTTATTATAAAGATTAAAACACGATATTCTATTTGTCCCAGTACCGTGGAAAAACTTGTGTCCCGAATGTTCCATTTCTATGTCCTAGTACCCGAACGCTGGAAAAATGTATGTCCCGAATGTTCCATTTTTATGTCCTAGTACCCGAACTTAGAAAAGAATAACTTTTAGGAAGAGTTTTAGGAATTTATTTATTTAATACGTTTACAAATATTTTATGTATTAATAACATTTACCTTTTTAAAAAAATTTGAAGAAATTTTATTAACTTTGTATTATAACATTTAGTGTTATAACATTGAATAATTATAACATTTAGTATTATAACATTAAAAAATTTAATTTTTTAATTTTTTAGTTGTTTTAACGATCTTTTCTTCTTTCATTTTTCTTTTCAATAATTTTTCCGCTGCTTGTTTCATTTTTTCTTGCTCTTTAATAACTTCGAGTTTAGCTTTTTCCTCTTGTATTGCTTGCCTTTTTAACTGTAATTCTTGCTTCTTTTTTTCATTTTCAGCCCTTTTCCGATCTGCTAATTCTTTTCTAGACTTTATTTCAAGTTCTTTTTGTTTTTTTTCTTTAGCTTCTTTTTCATGAACATAGATCCACTCTTCTGTTGTTGCAACTGAAATATTTTGATTCTTTGATTTATGTTTTTTCTTTTTTGGTCCTAATTCTGGTGGCCACAATAATGATCTTTTAAACAGTGAAGTTACATTGGGTGAAATTTATTTGTTTTCTGTTTGAGTATTCTCTAAAAATCTACATCCGTATTATTTGCATTCTCCGTATTATTTGCATTATCCGTATTTTTTGCATTATCAAGTATTGCATTTTGTACAGAATTATCAGAATTTATGTTTTCAAAATTAACATTTCTCGCGTTTTTATCTTTATTACTATCATCTAAAAAAAAGTTAAATATTATTGTATTTTATTTTGTATAATAATGCGCTTAAAAAAATTAATATTTTTGTCTTACCACTTTCAATTTCAGTTGCAATTTCTTTTAAGACAGAAATATCAAGATTAGCTGAATTATTTATTTCATTGAATGGCTGTGATTGAAAATTTTGGTCTACAATAGGACTGATAAAATCAATTTCGGCGATAATTGAATTTATAGATAAGTCATCTTCTGTGATAATAGGAATAGCATTTAAATCTATTTCTGTATCAAAAACTAAATTATTGTTTATTGTATTATCTTCTATTATTAAATCATTTTCATTTTTCTTTAAACCTATATCAAATGTAAAAACTTAGAGAAACATGATATTAAAATAATTTTTTACAAAATAATGGTTCTAATTTCACAAAAATCAAAGTAAACAAAATTGATTAATTAATTTATACAAATTAATTAATATATACAAATATGTATACTAATAAATAAATTATAAATGTAAAACTAAAAAATTAATATATTTTCAAAATCTATATAATGTTTTATACCAGAAGAATTTTGAAGTTTACTCCAAAGTTGAAACAGTCCTTTATTTTCCATATCACCAGTCCATTCACCCATACTTTTAGCTTTTTTAAATTCTTCTATAATATTAGTATCTATATTTTTTTCAATCACCTGCAGAGCTTGTCTACACTCAGCTTTTTCTTTTTCAAAGTCAGATAAATTCAAACTTTCATTTAATAATCTAATATTTTCTGTATTTCTATATTTTAAAAGCGTATCATCATTGAATGGGTAAAGACCACATACTTCAAAACCATTTTTCACAATAGCCTTTAAATCTAAAGTACTGAGAGCAGTTTTCAAAATATTAGCAAAATCTTCTTTTCTTATATTAATAGTACATTTTTCATGCTTGAAATCTTCAACAGCTTGTCCCCATGCTTTCTTCAATGGTCTAAAAAATGTTCTATCCAGAGGTTGTATAACATGAGTCAAGTTAGGAAACAAGCTATTAGAATAATGTTTTTTTCTCTGCAAAATTTACTAAGTGGAAGAGTAAAATGCGATGAATGTCCATGTACAGAATCACTGGAAACTCTATATTTTGTTGTATTAACCACGGATAGAATACATTTACTATGTATTCGAAAAAACTTTCACTCGTCATCCAACCATTTTCGGTTTTTCCTAGGCTCCAACCTTTGGGAAAGTTTAAAGCAATATTTGCAGGAATTCTCTGGTAACTAAAAAGCACTAAAGGTGGTGCCTGATCACCAGCTGCATTATATAAAAACAAAGATGTGATTTGCTCCTTATTGTTACTTCCTACAATTTTATGTACCGTTTTACGACCCTTACGAACTATCACTTTGTCTATATCAGGACATAATTTAAAACCTGACTCATCACCATTAAATACTCTATTTGCATTTATATTTAGCAAGTTATTGTCTTCTAAGTATTTTTTTACTTCAGCGAACCAACTTCTCAATTCTTCTTCAGTCACAGATGCTCTACTATAACTAAGATTTTGAGGCTTTCTTTTACTCAACTCAGGATGACGGCGATAAAATGCCTCGTACCAGTGTCTACCGGGTTTGTCTTTAACAAAAGGAGTTTCTTTTTTTAAATCTAAGACAAGCCATCTCACACTATTCAAAAGTTGCTCCTGCGTAACTGGAAATCTTCGCTCTTCACTATACAAAATCCAATCCACAAGCTGCTGTTCTTCTTCTGCTGTTAAAATTGTTTGTGGACCTTTCTTTGCATTTATTGGAGAAATATTATTAACTTTATTATGCAAAGTTGTTGGAGGAATTGTGTATTTAGCAGCAACTAGTCTCAATGGTTTTCCAAGCTTTACTTCTTCGACTGCAATTGGTATGTCTTCCTTTTTATACATAAATTCATTTCGTTTTTTGTTTTTCCTTTTTGTTTTTTCTTTTGACATAATGAATACTAAAAATAGAATAATTGTATAATAGCCCAGATAGGAAGTCATGCAGAAAAATTTTAACCTTATTTTAATGTTGAGATTAGATTAAACATTTTTCGTTCTTACCTTTAATGTAGACACTTTTTGTAGAAAATAATATATATGCCTTTTTATTTAAGGATTTAATAAATATTTATACATAAAAAATATGCATAAATAATTAAGATGTTGAAAAAATACGTTAATTATTAATAACAGCACACGCACAAACAATCTGCTCAGTTACTGTTCCAGTGACGGGACGTATGACTTATTACGTGACCCACAATCCGAACACGGTAATTTCTTATAAATTTTAATATTTTTTTAATTTTTAATATTTGAAACTTATTCTAAAACTTATTAAGAAGTTTTAATTCATTTTAATAATACAATTAAGTATTAAGTATATTACATTTAAAAAAACTCTAATTAGAAAATCGGTCTTTCTAAAAAAAATTCGTAAGGTAAGTAAACTAAACATCGCAAATCCATGATCCCATGTTTCTAAAATGATTTTTGCTGATAATATTGTATTAGTAACAATTTTTTAGTAAAAATATAAATAGCAAATGTTTAAGGAAGATATAAAAAATATATTATTTAATTATTTTGATATTTATTTATAAAAAATAAGAGATATATGCAAATTTGTTCGGGTATTGGGTACTGTTCGAGTACTGGGCCGTTCCCCTTATCTAAAATAGTCTACATAATATTTTACTCAACATTTTTATGTTCATATTTTTTTCTATATAGATAATATATAATAATATATAATATTTTGATCACAGTGCACAATAACATTTCTTTAAATGTTAAAATTTATAATTTTTCTTAAATATTTTATTTGGAAGCCTATTCTTTCACACATAGATCTAAAATTTTGATCTGTTTTGATATATGGATTTAGTCAATTATTTAGTATATTATTTTATATGTCTAATCAACCCCTCTGCGGCAATGAGTAAATGTAAATTTTCTGCGTAAAACAGGGTCTAATGACTCGATGATAATACACTGTTTCATTATGTAAAAATTTACTATTTTTGATCGTTTTTGTTTTAGCTTGCGTTATTTCTCTGAAATATAACGGCATCAAGAGACACGGTAGTGTCTCGCGCCAAGTACACGCGGAGCGAGACCAACCGTGACTCTTTTACGCGACGCGACGATTTGCAAGTACTCGAGATGTTGAGATCTCGATAACGAGTGAACGGATCAAGTTCTAAATAGGCTTGATCGATAGCTTGGGGTCGATTTGGGGGGGGGTCCGTTCTTTTCATTTTTCCGCTACGTGCCCTACGAGCGGAGATATTGGAAGGCAAAGTCCAAATGTGAAAATTTTATTTTAAGATACTCCTAACGCTACGATATAACCGAATATATATATCACGTGATCAGAGAAAACGTCCCTTTCACTTTTTCGCCACTGGCGGTGGCGGTGCTAGTATCGCCAGTTTCGATATTGTGCGCGCATTATTATCGATCTAGTAGGTAAATTATTATAGGTCGATAGACTTATCGGCCAGGAGGAAGATTTTTATATTTAAGTAAATTAGGTACCGTGTCTCTTGATCAAATAATCTTGATAATAAATAATATTATTATAATATTATTATATATATTATTATTATTATCAACCCAGCGAATAAATCCATCGAGTCGATATACAGGTTACCGACGACGAGGTCCAGATAGTGCGCTCCGTAGTTTTCGGTGTCTAGGTGTATTAATACTTTGAATTCGATGTCTACGTGTCCCAGGTTGCCGATGACGACGTCCAGATAATGCGCTCCGTAGTTTTCGGTATCTAGGTGTATTAATACCTTGAATTCGATGTCTACGTGTCCCAGATTGCCGACAACGAGGTCCAGATAGTGCGCTTCGTAGTTTTCGGTGTCTAGGTGTATTAATACTTTGAATTCGATGTCTACGTGTCCCAGGTTGCCGATGACGAGGTCCAGATAGTGCGCTCCGTAGTTTTCGACGTCTAGGTGTATTAATACTTTGAATTTGATGTCTGCGTATCCCAGGTTGCTGATGACGAGGTCCAGATAGTGCGCTCCGTAGTTTTCGACGTCTAGGTGTATTAATACTTTGAATTCGATGTCTACGTGTCCCAGGTTGCCGATGACGAGGTCCAAATAGTGCGCTTCGTAGTTTTCGGTGTCTAGGTGTATTAATACTTTGAATTCGATGTCTACGTGTCCCAGGTTGCCGATGACGACGTCCAGATAATGCGCTCCGTAGTTTTCGGTATCTAGGTGTATTAATACCTTGAATTCAATGTCTACGTGTCCCAGGTTGCCGACAACGAGGTCCAGATAGTGCGCTCCGTAGTTTTCGACGTCTAGGTGTATTAATACTTTGAATTTGATGTCTGCGTATTCCAGGTTGCCGATGACGACGTCCAGATAATGCGCTTCGTAGTTTTCGGTGTCTAGGTGTATTAATACCTTGAATTCGATGTCTACGTATCCCAGGTTGCCGATGACGACGTCCAGATAGTGCGTTCCGTAATTTTCGGTGTCTAGGTGTATTAATACCTTGAATTCGATGTCTACGTGTCCCAGGTTGTCGACGACAAAAAACTATAGCGCGAACTTGACGCGGGACACTACCGTGTTATAGGTTATGTATGTGACTGTGACAGCTGGTGACAGCGCGCTAAACGCACTGTCTGCACTGCGCGCAGTACACACACACGTATACATCGAAACTGGCGATTCTAGCAGCACCGCCAGTGTCGAAAAAGTGAAAAGGACACGATTCCAGCCAATGAAATGATAGCATGGCATGAGTGATGAGTAGATAGACGACGTATCTTAATAAAAAAATTTGCACATTTGGACTTTGCGTCGCAATATCTCCGCTCGTAGGGCACGTAGCGGAATATTATAAGAGCAAAATTTCCGAGAGAAGCAACGTGTTGGAGAGAAGCCATGTGTTGAAAATTACGGTTCATTAAAAAGCTACAAATACTATTGATTTCTTATATTAGAAGATAAGTTATAAAGTTAAATCGTTGTATTAACAAAGATTTGTGCGTAAAAATCGAGTTTATGTAAAGAAACATAGATATCAAGGATGATACTACGTCTTAAATTTAAACGAAATTAAGAAAACAAAGGTAAGAAAAAGAGGTAAATTTTATTTTTCAAAAAGGTAAAAAAAGGCGCCAAGTACACGCATGGTTACCTCGGAAAAACTAAGTAGTAGTATTATTAATTTTAAATTAATAAAATCCAAGTGGTACTTAATGTGTTTATATTATTAGCATTATTCAAGCTAGATTACGATTATGTCTTGTATCGCAAAATATATACGGCTTATAGAGCTTTACAATCTGTACATACTGTTTGTAAGATAAAGATATACTGTTTCTAAGATGCGTACCACTACAAAACGCATGATATCAGTACAAAATTACCTTTTTCAAAAAGGTAAAAAAAAGGCGCCAAGTACACGCGTAGTAGTGTATATATTAAAAAATCTTAAATGGTAGTAGCTTTATTTCTCCCTAACAAAATAATTCACAAAATTGCGTACCTAATTCAACCCAAGTGATATGTAAACCTAACAAAATAATTCACAAAATTGCGTACCTAACTCAACCAAAGTAATATGTATATTAAAAAAAAATGAAATCTTTAAAGTGCGCCAATTGCAAAGAGAATATATATACTTTGAAAAATGATTGTTGCGCAACTACTTTTAAAAAATAAATCTTAAGTAGTACGTATTACGTATCCCCTTTGTATTCCCATTCAAGGATCTTTTCGTTCCAACCCAAGCTTTAATTCTTTTTAACAAAATTATAATATTACAAAAAAATATTTTAAAAAAATTAAAGAGATAACAGTACAAAATAAAAATTTAAAAGAATTAAAGAAATAACAGTACAAAATAAAAATATTTAATTAAAATAAAATAAATAAATTTTTCTTGTAAAAAAACTTGGCGCTGCTTTTTGACTCCCGCTGCATACTTCCCTAAATTGCTTTTTTATTCAATTATGCTTTATTAAATTCAATCAAAATTTTAGTACTTTATTAAATTCAAGGTTTAGCAGCGCCAAGTTTTTTTACAAGAAAAATTTATTTATTTTATTTTAATTAAATATTTTTATTTTGTACTGTTATTTCTTTAATTCTTTTAAATTTTTATTTTGTACTGTTATCTCTTTAATTTTTTTAAAATATTTTTTTGTAATATTATAATTTTGTTAAAAAGAATTAAAGCTTGGGTTGGTAGGTGAATACTTGAATAAATTAGATTGCTGTACTATGGAAGGTATGAATATTATTTCTTTTTAAAGACAATCATATCTGTCTGGAATCAAATAATGTTACTTTTAGAATTAAATAACGTTACTTATTAATATGCTCTCATACATTTTAAAAGCAAACCAATTTTCTTTGGACTGAGGTATTTGATTTGAATCTTTTGTCACTTTATGGGAAATACAACTGTTTTTGAGATCAATGTTCATATTTTACTTTGTTTTATTTAATCTGGATGGAATCAGTTGCTGGCATCAGACTACCTTTTTCTACTTTTCTTAACTATTACAATCTTATTTTGTTGATTTTACAATTTTTTTCATATTTTAGCTTATACTTTAAACATTATAAAATGTACTACAGCCTCGACTACAGCTCTATCTTACTTTAAGTTTATTAATTGTTTTCTTCCAGCTTGCTTAGTTTGTGCGTCTCTTATCTGGAGCTGAGCCCGTGCCCTAGGTGTAAAACTAATTTGAATTTGATAAATTGAGTTTTCTAGTTGTATATAAATATGAGCAATTTACAGGGGAGACTTGTAGGTTTGAAGCAGATTAGACGGCAGGTTAAATTTGAAACTTCAACAGTGTTTGCTGGAATCACTGAGAGTGATTTGCAGTTTTTAGATGAAGAAGTAGATTTATCAACTTCTTTTCATTTTCCAGAAGATGACTTACTTTCAGGAAACTTAAATAATGATAAAGATAACCAACAGAATAACCTAAATATTTCTAACCAACAGGATAATAATTCAAATAATTGTGACGAGCTTTGTTTGTCAAATTATGGGCTAAGCAATGCTGAAAATAATGACGATATGCAAATTGACAATATTAATGAAGAGGGCGTGATTCGTGTCAGGCATGATTTGTTTGATAGAAGCAGCAGCTCTGAAACTTCCAGCTCTAGCACAAATGAGGAGAGTGATGCAGAGGATCAGACCGAGACTATGGCTCAGAAACTGCGCTTATGGAATGTGCAGTACAACATAACGTTAGATGCATGTAGAGCATTGCTGAAAATCCTCCACCCCTTACATCCTGAATTGCCTTTAGATCCCAGAACACTTAATTGCACTCCCAGGGAAACAGTAGTTAAAAATCTAAAAAATGGTTCCTATGTTCATGTTGGTTTGATAGATGGATTACAGAAACGTATAAGGGAAAATGGCTTAAAAATTGATGGCAATATGCGTATAGGAATAGATATAAATATTGATGGGATAAATATGTCAAAGAGTACCATTACAGATGTTTGGCCAATATTATGTCGTTCTTTGGACTTAAAGGATAGCAGGCCATTTGTGATAGGGTTTTTTGTTGGCACTGGCAAACCTGACCCTCTTGAGGACTACCTGCATTCATTTGTAGAGGAATATTTGCAGATATTAGATGACGGCTTGACTGTTGGTAAAGATAAGTATGACATTTATATTAGATGTTTTGTATGTGATGCACCTGCTAGACAATATCTGAAATGTATTGTGGGGCATACATCTTATAACGGTTGTAAAAGGTGTAGGCAATCAGGGGATTACAATTTTAACAGAATATGCTATGCTACCAGAATTATTGGGCACAGATCAGACGAGGACTTTATCCATCAGTCTGACCCAGAACATCATGATGGGGTTTCACCTCTCCTAAAAATAAATTTAAAAATGGTTTCTCAGTTTGTTCTTGATCCATTCCATTTAGTTCTTGAAGGTGTAGTAAAAAGGTTCCTAAAGTTTGTTTTACAGGGCACGAAATCAGGAATGCGAGTAAGAGGTGTAAGCGTTCTTGAGATCTCTCGGAGACTGGTAGAGTTGCGAAAACACATTCCAGTGGAATTTGCTCGCAAACCAGTTGGATTGGAGCAATTAGGAAAATGGAAGGGAACCCAGTTGAGGTTTTTCCTGCTCTATGCAGGGTGTGTAGTATTGAAAGATGTTGTGGATGATACCCTCTACAAATTATTTTTAATGCTCCAAATAGCAATTATGATATTTTCTGTACAGAAATTTATTGATGACGAAAATTATTTTTCATTTGCCAAAGATCTTATAACTCAGTTTGTCATCTTATCTTCTAGTAAAGGGGTATTTGAAGAGAAGTTTTGTGTGTACAATGTTCACGGATTGTTGCATCTCCCTGAGGATGTGGAAAGGTATGGAGAAATCTCAAGTATAAGTGCGTTCCCATTTGAAAGTTATTTGGGAATATTCAAACAGATGCTAAGATCTCCAACCAAGCCAACCCAACAACTGTTGCGTAGACTAGCTGAAAGAAATTTTTTGAATGATGTTTCTCAGAGGGCAGCTGATTTCCAGTCTCATCTAAAACCTAAGAATGCTGTGCACGGCACCAACAATTATAAGACATTGACATCATCTCTGTTCTCTTTAAGTTCAGTTCACAAGCGAGATAGCTATTTCCAGTATAAAGGAGGTGTTGCCTCTGTGCGCTTTATCCAAAAGTTGGAAAGTGGTGATGTTGTGATCGTTGCCAATATTTGTGATACAAACAACAATTTTTTTGACTATCCATGTAAATCTAGTTACTTTGGAATTTATAATCTGGGTGATATGAAGTGGACTCAAACAAATGTTGTCATCCCAGTTGATATAGTAACAACCAAGTATGTTGTTCTACCTTACAAGAATGATAATATTGCCATCCCACTACTGCATTCATTTTAAATAAAGTCACAGATTATGTTCTCTCTCTCTCTCTCTCTCTCTCTCTCTCTCTCTCTCTCTCTCTCTCTCTCTCTCTCTCTCTCTCTGGTGAGTACGGCGTGCACGTCGGTTTTGTTGCTCCCGCTTTTAGTCAATCTGTTTTCTGCCGTGAGTTGCCTTCGGGCCTTTCTGTTGCAGATTTATGCAAGGCTTTTGTTGCTTGTCGCGCGCCTTATTCGCTTTCCTGGAGATTGCCACCTGATTCCATGTATTTTCATCTTGAACTTCAATTCTCATTCTAACCTCGTTCCTGGAATCATCGGGGTATTCTTGAATTACCGGAGGAAAACGCCGACTCCTGCTGCGCATGCGCCTGCTTCCCGGTTCTTTCTGCACCTCACTGCTTTTGGGTTGCCTGTCTGCTCTCTGTTCGGTGCGCCTGGGCGGTGTGTGCCTGCCCTGATTGGCATGGACTGCCTTGCCGTCGCCTGATTGGTTGCTTCGTGATACTGACTGTGAACTCACAGTATAGCGGGTACCAACTGTGAACTCGCAGTATAGCGAGATATTCGCTGTGAACTTGCAGTATAGCGTTGTGTGTCTCCGTCGCGATCTCGCCTGATTGGTCGCTTCTTATTGCCGACTGTGAGATTACACTGTTGTGTGTCTCTGTCTAATCATTGCGCTTGCGTGCTTTTTCGGTTGTGACAGTTATATCCTGCATCCCTCATGCCGGGCGATCGAGCATGTTACAGATGCTCAAAATCAGTTGTTGGGCTGTTCGTCTCTTGCAGCGAATGCACCAAGGAATTCCACCCTGGTTGCGTAAAGGCGTATCTTAATACGAAATCAGCCAGTGAGTGCTGCTTGGCTCGACTACCGACTGCGCCATCGCAGCCCGGTGACGCTCGTGTCGGTGGACGCAAGAATGATGTCTCGTCGCCGCTTGCCGAAGGAGTTCCTCCCCCTGGCGCTCAATCTCTTACCACCGATGCAATGCTCCAATCTATTTTAACCAGGATTGATGAGTTGGACAAGAGGTTTGCGGACAGGCTTGACAGGTCTGACAAGAGTTTCAGCGCTGCGTTCGAGAGGTCAGACAAGAAGATCTCCGGATTCATAGCCCGTCAGGAGGCGGTAAATGTCGATTTCGCGAATAAGCTCAGCCAACTACCTGACGTCATCAAACTCGTCTCGAGTCACGGTGATAGGATCGCTGCGCTTGAGGCTCGGAGCTCTGTGCTCCTTGGCTCTCAGGGTGTTGATGTCGCCCTGACTGCTGCGTCGCGCGTCCCCCGAACGTCCGATATTATCGTCTCGGGCATTCCTCACTCTCTAGCCTTAACAGCCGATGAATTGGTAACCGGTGTATTTCATGCGCTCGGCGTGCCTCGGTTGATTTCGGATGTTTTGGAGACGCGTGACGTAGCTGGACGTGGGGTGTCTGTGTCGCCGGGTGGTGCGTCGGGATCGTGTCCGGCTGTCGAGCAGGACCCTCCTGCTAATCGAGCGCGATCTATAATTGTAGCGCTTAAGTCGCGTGAGATCCGCGACCACATTATTCGGGCCGCCCGTGGTAAGCGCCGGCTTGCGGTGAGTGATGTGTTCCCGGGGGGCTTTTCCGGAAGCATTTACATTAACGAACTGCTTCCAACTCAAACTTATAACTTATTGCGTCGTGCGCGAGTCAAGGCTAGGCAACTTTCATATAAGCATGTTTGGACTAGAGATGGCCGCATCTTTGTCCGTAAAGCGCAGGGTGAACCCCCTATTTCCATCGATTCTGAGGCCGATCTTGTGGAGCTTCAGTGATCTGTCGCGACAGATGTGGGTCCTCCTGCTTCGCGTGGTCGCCTCAGCATTGCTTGCTTTAACGCCTGCTCCCTTCCTGCCCACTTAGAGTCAATCCAGGCTTTCATTGCTCTCAACTTCTTTCACATTATCTCGATTACTGAAACCTGGCTTCACTCTCATATTTCAGATGATCTTGTTCGCATTCCGGGTTATTATTTGTTGCGTGCTGATAGGGATGGCAGGGAGGGGGGGGGGGGGGCGTCGCTTGCTACATCCACGACTCGTTGCGAGCGCGTGTTCTGGCGTCGTCTCCTCTCGTCTTCTCGAATGAGCCTGAGTTTCTTGTTCTGGACATTCGGGGCGATGACTGTGAGCCTCTCTTGTTCACGTCTATGTATCGTAGACCTAGGGGAAGAAATTTTTGTAAATATGTTGACACTCTCACTACATTCATGCATAACTACAAAAATATTATCATTTCAGGTGATCTTAACTGTAATCTTCTCGTGTCATCTTATGAATCTGATCACCTTAGAGACATGGTTTCTCAGTTGTCGCTCAGCATTGTCGACTCGCAATCGACTTTTCACACTCGCTCTTCTGACTCATGGTTAGACGTTTTTATTGTCGATAGCCTTGATAAGGTTCTATCGTTTAGTAAATCGAATGCGCCTTTCATTAATGGTCATGACCTAATTGAGTTGAAGTACACGTTTGTGGTTCCATCTGCTTCAAATCGTACTTTAGTTCGACGCAGATACAGGGATTTTGATGGGCCAGGATTCGTAGAATCTCTCGCCGCTATGTTATCTTCATCTTTTGCTGAGGATTTTAGTCAAATGAATCTTAGCGAGCCTGACTTGGACGATATCTTAAATACCTTAACAGATGACTTCATTTCCAGTCTTGATCAGTTTGCGCCCATCAGTACTTTTCGTGTTACTCGCCCAGCCGCGCCATGGCTTACCGACCAACTTGCTCGCAGAATTCAACATCGCAACCGTCTCTATAATACTGCCCGAAGATCGCGAAATATTCTTGATTTTCATATCTACAGGCAATATAGAAATGATCTCACAGACGACTTGAGACGGGCCAGGGAGCGCTATCACATGGAGAGATTGACTGTTATTTCTGATCCGTCCAGGTTGTGGCGTGAACTTGCCAGCCTTGGTCTCATCGAGTCTCCTCTGTCTTCTCCGCTCAATTTCTTTTCTCGCGATATTTTAAATGCCCATTATGCTTCCATCTCCAACTGTTTTCCCTCTTGTACACCTTCTCAATTTTCCGACATCATCTCATCCATAGTACCTGACGCTCCACTTTTTAGTTTTTCTCAGATTACCTTTGAAGAGCTTAGCTCCTTCGTCTCCACTTCTTCTGTTTCCCTTGCCTCGGGCTGCGATCAATTGCCACTATACGCTATAGCCTTGGCCCTGCCTCGGATTGGTAATCTCCTTACCTCACTTTTTAATTGTTGTCTCAATTTCAGTTACTTCCCGTCTTTGTGGAAGCGAGCCATACTTCGCCCGCTCTCCAAAGTTAAATCTCCTGCTTCTCCTTCAGACACTAGGCCTATTGCTAACCTGTGTGAACTCTCTAAGTTGTTCGAAAAAATCCTACACCGCCAGATCTCAGACTTCATAGCTACTCATCATATTCTCGACGACCGGCAATCCGGTTACCGTAAAGGCTATTCCACCCAGTCTGCCTTGCTGCGGTTGTTCCATGACATTAAGTATGGCGTCGACGTGGGTGAGGTGTTAATTCTCGTCCTCCTTGACTTCAGCAAAGCCTTTGACACGGTCTGTCATTTTCTACTGTTGACCAAACTCAGACAACTAGGGTTTTCTGATTCGGCTCTTAAGTTAATTTTTTCCTATCTAACAGGCCGGTGTCAGGCTGTCGTTGACTTGGAGGGCGTGTTCTCTGACTGGCTGTCTGTCACTTCTGGTGTTCCACAGGGATCTGTCTTAGGTCCTCTCCTTTTCTCCTTATTTATCAACGACATTGGTGCCTTTCTTGAGTATACCGAGCGCATTATATTCGCTGATGACACACAGATCTATCGCAGAAGTCACCTTAGTCAACTGAACGTTGCTTTACAGCTCGTCGCACATGACGTCGGTATCATCTCAGAATTTGCTGCAACCAATGGATTGACTCTCAACCTCAAGAAATCAAAAGTCTTAATTCTCGGAAGCAGGAGTAATGTCACTCACTTAAATTTAAGTGATCTTCCTCTTATTTCAGTTGACGGTACCTCCATTCCATTTGTTACGGAGACTCGAAACCTCGGGGTAATCATGCGCTCTGACTTATCTTGGGAGGGTCATGTCTCACATATTTCGAGAAGGGTACACTTTACATTGCACAAATTGAAATTTCATAAGAATTCATTATCACTTAATTTACGTGTTAAACTTGTGACCACCTTGATTTTGCCTTTGTTGGATTACTGCTCTCTTGTATACAACGACTTGACTGAGGAGCTAAATACTAGGCTTCAGAGACTTTTAAATTGTGCCATACGTTTTATTTTTAATGTCAGTCGCGACGAACATATCACGCCTTATCGTCATCGACTGGGGTGGTTGTCGGTCAAATACCGCCGTCTTTACTTTCTTGGTATTGAAATGTTTAAGGTGTCCCATGACTTATCTCCTAGTTATATCTCGGAGATTTTCGTTGATCATGACCCCTCAGTTAGACGATCGTCACGACTGGCATTACCGCACTCTTTTCATATTCCCATCCACCGAACCGAAACCTATCGCAGGTCCTTCCATCTCGCGGGCATCTACTTTTGGAACTCGCTTCCTAATGATGTTGTTTCGGCAACGTCTGTTGCTTGTTTCAAGAGTAAGCTTTACGACCATCTTTTCTCGCTTGAACGTGGCTCTATCTAGAGTTTCCTTAGTTTCTGCCTAGTTTCTGTTTTATGCATGATCTTATTGAGAGTGTCAACCTATCGCCCCACCCGTAGACTGATCCGAGTAACTTTTGGTGTTCTTTGATTGTCTTGCGTTTCTAGCGATTCCTGGGTTGATGTTCCGCTGCTGGTTGCTGCTCGATGCACATCTGTCGCCATTATATTATATTATATATACACTGTTCCTGTTGTTCTGATTCATTACTTCTGTTCTTATTTACAACTTTTTGTTTTTTGTTTTTTTTTTAGTTGTTCTATCTCTGTAATTCAGTACTTGCCTAAAGTCATGGACTATGGCATAAATAAACTATCAATCAATCAATCAATCAATCAATCTCTCTCTCTCTCTCTCTCTCTCTCTCTCTCTCTCTCTCTCTCTCTCTCTCTCTCTCTCTCTCTCTGGTGAGTACGGTGTGCACGTTGGTTTTGTTGCTCCCGCTTTAAGTTGATCTGTTTTCTGCCGTGAGTTGCCTTCGGGCCTTTTTGTTGCAGATTTATGCAAAGCTTTTGTTGCTTGTCACGCGCCTTATTCGCTTTCTTGGGGGTTGCCACCTGATTCCGAGAACTTTCATCATAAGCTTTAATTCTTATTCTAACCTCGTTCTTGGAATCATCGTGGTATTCTCGGGATTACCGGTGAAAAACGCCGACTCCTGCTGCGCATGCGCCTGCCTTGATCTGCTCTTTCTACACCTCACCTTCTCTGGTCCGACGTGTGCATGTGGCTCTCGGAGCGCCGCCTGCGGTGATCTGCTTGGTCTCGTCTGATTGGTTGTTACGTGGCGCCGGTGCGGTCTCCTAGCGATACTGCGTCTAGTGACATCGGTGCTCCTCGCGCTCTCGAGACTAGCTACATCGTCTGCTCTACGGCGCGTGCAAGTTCCAGGTGTACCAAGGTAATCGTCGGTTGCTGCGTGCAAGAGTTGCTGCCTTCACTGCTTGTTTAGCTGTGATTGGTCAGACAAGGCGTAACAACATCTGTGGCATCTCTTATGGCTGCTATTGGACGGATAATGGCGCACGACTTGGATTGATCCACAGCAGCGAAGTTTCTTGTGATCTTGCGTGCTTTCTGCTCGCTGCATCAGTGTGCTCGACTTTTAGTTTTAAGTGACAATCTATAGCACATGCTGCCTACGTGTTTCAAGTGTACCAGATCAATTGCGAAGAGGTCGGTCGGGTGCGGGGAGTGCGGTAGGGTGTTTCACCCTGGCTGCATCAGGGCTTATTCTGTGACCAAACACGCTGACACTTGTTGCAAATCGCTTCTATTATCTTTGGACTTACCTCCTCTCACACCGGGAGTTAAAGAAGACGCGCAAGCATTCAATTTTGATAATATGGCCTCCTCTGTTGACCCCCCCCGTACCAAATCGAACCTACAACCTACGACCGACGATCTTTTGCGGGGATTGATGGAGCAGATGAGACTGTCTGACTCTAAGATCTCGTCCTTCATTGAATGTCAACTGAAAACCAACGATGAAATTAATGGTAAACTTGATCTTTTAAATAGATTATCTGAAACTGTCGCTAGTAATACTCAGCGCATTTCTAGTCTAGAAAGTGAGAATGCAGCTCTTAAGAGCGAACTACACAATTTGAAATCTGCCTTGTCAACCCAGCAGACCAGTGATACGAATGAGCTTATAGTGTCGGGACTGCCTGATGCTCTTTCTGTGGCTCCGTCTGTGATTGCTCAGAACTTGCTAACGGCTCTTGGTGCTTCTGATTTTTTACCACATATACTAAATGTAAGGGCTGTTCGCAAGCCTCTCCCGGGATCTGCTTCTGATCGACCTAAGGCTGCTGCAACTAGTAGCTCTTTGATTGTCACCGTAACTTCTGGTGTCGTCCGCGATCTAATCATCTCGAAAAAGCGTGCCAAGGGCGTTTTTAGGCTGGGAGAGGTTTGTGGTAACGACTCACGGGACATCGTTTATATTAATGAGCTGCTATCGAAAGAATGTTATGAACTTTTGCAACAAACTAAGCGTGTTGCTAAAGAGCGTTCATGTAAGTATGTCTGGGTGAGAGGTGGACGTATATGTGTGAGGCGCTCTGATGGTGCGCCAGTTATCTTTATCAGTTCTGGTGCTGATCTTGCTAAGCTCGACTGACCATGCCGGATGTATCCACCGAAATGCCAAAAACGTACAGAATCTGATTTTCGTGTTGCTCAATTCAACACTAACTCCCTTCGTGGTTATATCGAGCTTGTAAGACTTCACTTTAATTCCAATCGGCATCATATCATCTCAATATCTGAAACGTGGCTTCATGAGGGTATTTCAGATGAGCTTGTGGCCTTAGATGGCTATTTTTTGATTCGCCATGACCGTGCTGGACGTATGGGAGGGGGTGTGGCCTGTTATGTCCATCACTCACTTAAGGCTAAGCTTGTTGCTTCCTCTGTGGCAACTAACATTAATGCTCCTGAATACCTCATAATTGAAATCCGACTGCCAAGTGATGAGGTGGTCCTATTCGCGTCAGTTTACAGGAGACCTAAAGGCTTTCTTTTTCACGACTTTACTCTTGCACTTACTAGTGTCTCTCATTTGTATAAGAACATCATCATTGGCGGTGACCTAAATTGTAATCTACTGGCAAACAGTTATGAAGCAAATTACTTGCGTGATCTTATGTCGAGTCTATCTATGAATATTGTACAATCTGATGCGACGTATCATACTGCTACCACTGACTCCTGGCTTGATGTCCTAGCGGTAGATGATTGTGAGAAGATCTTTAGATTTTCTAAGTCTGAGTGCCCATTTATTGCTGGTCATGACTTAATAGAACTGTCACTTTCATTTGGTACTAAACTGGTGACTGAGCGAACTATCTTAAGGCGTTGCTATCGTGCCATTGACACTGAGGAGTTCCTGGTCCATCTTCAATCTTTGACTGAGAGTCCTGAGATGATCTCTTGTGTCCAGTCCACTGATCAATCATGTGCTTCTCAGGTTGATAGATTTTGCTCAGTGCTGTCCGAAACTTTACTCAGTGCTCTTGATGTTTTTGCACCTGAACGCGTTTTTACCATTAAAAAACCTCCTGCGAGGTGGCTCACAAATGAACTTAAGTCTAGGATGCGTATTCGTAATCATGTATACAAGCAGGCAAAGAGGTCTAATAGTTCGCTTGGTTACTCTGTCTACAGACATTTCCGCAACCAACTTAATGAGGACATTAAGCGAGCCAAAAGCGAATTTCAACTTAGTTCTCTTAAAACTATCACCGACCCGGCTAAATTATGGAGGGAGCTTGCACGGTTAGGTCTTGTAAAGTCATCCTTGGTTTCTCCTCTACATTACTTCACACCTAATCAACTTAACTCTTATTATGTCTCTTTTTCTGACGCTCATTCGCCTTGTCCTTATGATGACTTTATATCTGCCTTAGCTCATGTGACTTGCCCATCTCAGCGTCCCGAGTTCGTTTTTTCTGCGATAACGCCTTGCATGATCTCTGAGCTGTTGTTTGCGAGTCCGCCTCATTCCTACGCGTCTGGTTCGGACGGTATTCCTCTCTATATTCTGCGTATGGCTTGGCCTGCGATCTCGTTATGTTTAACGGCTCTGTTCAATCGCTCATTGGAACATTCTTCCTTTCCGTCTCAGTGGAAGCGTGCACTTATTCGCCCACTTTCGAAAATTCGCATTCCTTCATCCCCGTCAGACACGAGACCGATCGCCAATCTACCCGAACTGTCTAAGGTGCTTGAGCGGATTGTTGCTGCGCAGATTGCTGAATACTTGACCAAGCATGATCTCATGAGTCCCAAACAGTCTGCGTATCGTCCGTGTCACAATACTCAATCAGTGCTTTTGCGAGTCTGCGACGACATTAGGAAGGCGATTGATATGGGATTTATAATAGTCATGATTTTATTTGACTTCAGTAAGGCGTTTGACACAGTTCCGCATCTTAGACTCCTGATCAAACTAAAAAAGTTGGGATTCTCTGACTCTGTTCTTATTTGGATTTTCTCATATCTTGTTGGCCGTTCGCAGGCTGTGGTGGACGGTGAAGGTAATTTTTCCTCTTGGTTGCATACATTGTGTGGAGTTCCTCAGGGCTCTGTACTTGGTCCACCTTTGTTTACTCTATATATCAATGACATTGGTGAGGTCCTGAATTATTCGGAACACATGATATTTGCTGACGATATCCAGATCTATCGTTTTTGTGCTCCTTCTGATCTTCTCCACAACCTCAACTTGATCTCCAAAGACGCCAATGCCATTTTTGACTATGCTGAGGTAAATGGTTTGAAATTAAACCCTTCTAAATCAAAGGTAATTATATTTGGCAGTGGGACCAATATTAACAATATTGATTTGGACCTTCTACCACCAATTGTTGTCAATGACACGCCTTTGCCATATGTAAGCGAGGTGAGGAACCTCGGAGTTTTTCTTCAGTCCAATCTCTCATGGAACAGGCATGTCTCGTACGTCTCTCAGAGAGTTCATCATTCGTTACACAAGCTGAAATTCAACAAGAACTCTTTTTCCACGGAACTTAGAATCAAGCTCGTAACTACTTTGGTATTACCTCACTTGGATTACTGCTGCCTAATATATCATAGCTTGAGCAAGGAACTTAATCTGAAATTACAGAGACTGGTGAATACCTGCATCAGATTTATTTACAATTTGAGGAGAGATGAGCACGTAACGCAGTATAGACGACGCCTTGGTTGGCTTTCTGTCGAGAACAGAAGACGATATTTTCTTGGCTGTCAAACATTTCGAATGATTTACATGGGATCGCCGGCGTATTTGAGTGAACTTTTTACCCCACTCGATCAATCACTCAGAAGATCTGATCGACTAGCTACTTCTTCAACGCAATCATTTCACATTCCGTCTTTCAGAACTGAAACGTACAGAAATTCCTTTCAGATATCGGCTATCTATTTTTGGCACTCTCTTCCGGGTAACATCACGTCGGCAACTTCACTTGCAACATTTAAGGTTCTTCTCCGCAATTACTTGTTTTCATCTGAATTCGCATGTTGAGTTCTCTTCTTTTATCTAGATCCTCTAGTTTTTACTTTTAACTTTTTTGTTAGTGTTAAGCTGCGTTTAGTTCTTAGTTGCGTTTGATCAATCTTCTTCTGTATTATTAGTTTTAAGTTGCGTATAGTTTGTAAGCTGCGTGTTAATGGTGAAATTGATTTTACATTGTTATGTTATGCTTTTTTGCCCTTTAGCTCTGCTTGGGCATAATAAATTAATCAATCAATCAATCAATCAATCTCTCTCTCTCTCTCTCTCTCTCTCTCTCTCTCTCTCTCTCTCTCTCTCTCTCTCTCTCTCTCTCTCTCTCTCTCTCTCTCTCTCTCTCTCTCTCTCTCTCTCTCTCTCTCTCTCTCTCTCTCTCTCTCTCCACTTTTTTCTTCTCCTGTTGGTTGTGTGGCGCTAATGTTTGCTGTGTCAACAATAAAACGTATTTTCCCATGATTTATTTTGTGAAAGTCGCACGTAGAAGAATAATACCTTGTCATATGATCAATCTTGTTCGTAAAATGTAACAGAATCATGGCTTTACAGACCAGGAGTAACTGCACTACTTGAATTAATATTTTTTTCATTACTTTATCTGTGCTGTTTATATATATATATATGGTTGTATGGTTCTAACTTCTTTCAGCCTTACATATTTTGAAGGTGATCGAAATGCTTGACATTATTATTATTGGTACGCAGATTAAGGTATCTTATATTTAAATTATTTTTTAACGAGATAATAGTATCAGGTCACCACTGCATCGACTATCATTTTTCTTGATTTTGTTTTGTATAACTTTTTCTGCTCTCTTTGGTATATGGTGTTATTTTATTTTTAATTAAGTGATGCACATACTTTTATATTTTTTTTATTAATAATGTCATCTGCTGGAAGTTTGCTTGTTGTTTCTTATATTTATAAAACTGGCATGCAAATGTTGAGAAGAATATTTGATATTGTTGGTTATCATACTAAAATGAATGTGTGCTCCCCCTTGAGGTGATAATTCCTCCTTTATGTTTATATTTCTTTAGAAAAGAAGTATGCAATTGCGGACCTTGAGGTTACTCTTGGTGACGAGAAGTATTTTGATGTGTGCGTAATAGCGCACAATTGGATGAGTGAAGACGGAGAAAATTGTCTTTATCCTACTTATTTAGCCCCTAATAAACAAGGCATTGCGGCCAAGAAATGCATGGAGCCCACTGCAAAATTCAACGCATATCCGGCTACTATTCGTGCTTGGTTTGGTAAGATAATTTCTCTCATTGTTCTTTTTCTACTTGTGTTAAAATGACAAGATAATTTACTATTCTCGTTTATCTGTGTAAGTCCTGTCTTATTCTTCGGCTATTTACTTCTTTAATTTTGATCATGAACACTGACACTTTTTATTCTTATTTCTAGTGACATATGAGGAAGCAAGGGGGAAGCTGGAACGGGCTGTTGAGAAAACTGATCTAGAATCTGATGCAGAGAAAGATAAGGCAAATCGAGGTCTTCGCAAGAGAAAAAAACATTTGTCATCCGAAGATGAAGGCGATGAAAATCCGACAAAAGTGGGGAAGTCTCAACTTGCCTCACAGAAGGCCAATAGTCTTGCTTTGCCAACATTCACTTTCTCGCCTTTACCTGGAGAAACAGGTAAATATCTTTACCTCATTTATCTATAACACAATTTTTATCCTAAGAAAAACTTTAAAAGATTTCAAATTATAAATGTCTCCTTTCAGCGGTTTTTGTTTTTCAAAACATAATGACAGATTTTTCCATTGCTATTTTGCACTAAAAGGATTACTATAATTATTACATTATTTTTGTTCTGGCAGAGAATTCCAGGAAAACCAATGAAAATTCAGTACCCTGTCTGGCTACTACAATTAGTCATTCAAGTGATAAAGACTATAATTTACCTTCAACTGAATCACAAAGCGTTAATGCTCAGACCACAGATAACGGCTTGGATTTTGATTGTACTAGAAGTGACATTACTAAGTCCCAGAAGAGCTTTACGGTCTCATCAACACCTCCTCCTAGTGGTACATCAAAGACAATGATTGGTATGTCCAAAAATATTTCTTTAATTGTATCTTGAAACTCTCAGATATAGATATTGGTTTGAAGATTTCAGTAATTACTTTCTTCTTTTCTTTTTTTAGCCTTATCTAGCAGGCTATCTCTTAATCAGCCAGACTCCAGTAATAGCAAGAAGAAGTCCAATCAGGGCAACAGACAATCTCTTAATGTTTTCCAGCCGAGCTCTAGCAGTAACAATAAAGAATCAGTTTCTCAGCCGAGCTCCAACAGTAGCAAGAAAGAATTAAATCAGAGCAGCAGATCATCTCTCAATGTTTCCAAATCCAGTATCAGCACTAAAGAAAAACAATCCAACCAGGGCAAGGTCAGAAGTGATAAAGGTAATGGAAATTATGATGATTTCTTGCAATAGTATTTTTATTGTCACCAATATAAATCCTACAAGATAAAATTAATTTAATTCGTTGCAGGGGTTGCAGGAAAACTTCAAAAGTTTGCAAAAAAACATTCTGATGTCAGTAAACATAAAAATAGAAAAGAAAATAAAGAGAGAATAAAAAAAGGTATTAACAAAAATAAGAGAGTGTCTGACAATGCTTTTTTTTCTTTCTTGTTATCATCAATCATTTTTTATTAATTATATTATTTTACAGCAACAGCAGATAAATCTCAACGACCTGTTCTCGGAATTGCTGACACCAATGAAAAATTAGAAAAAAGTAAAAGTGATAAAAGTCCCTTAAACTCTATTTCAAGTGCCCTTCCAACAAATGAAAATGATGGTAAGTTAATGATTGCATTTTCCCAGTTGCATGTATCAGTTTTTAGCAACAATGCTAAAACCACAAAATGTCATGATAATTTTGGATAAATTTCTTTTGATCCTATGCTTTGTTTCCAGGAAATAACACTGATAATTTTGAGGAGATGAACCCTCGAGCAACAAGTTCCCCACGAGGACATGACCTTGCCTCTGACACTTCTTGCGAGGATTACGCTAAGGACCCAGATTATGAACCACATTCCAATGATGGTGAGATATTGTTTTGTTAATAACTTTTTGGTATTTTACAAATGAATGTTCTTCTGTAAACTCATCGATTTATTTTTAATTGTAGACTCAATTAGCGACAAAGAGGTCAGCCAATCGCCAGCGATTGAGCGGATAAATTTAAGTGGGCAAGAGAGCGAGACAATAAATGAAACAACTGAAACTGACAAAACGACTGTTAGCAAACCTGCCGAGCAGATAGATAAATTTTCACCTATTCGTAAATAATATTTTCTCATTTTTAAATATGTAATTCTTTTAAGTATTAAACACCATTTTTAATTTATTTTGTCACTTTGCAGAGGTCATGAGGCTGCAGTATGAAAAAATCAGTAGACTCGAAAAGGCGTTCACAAAGCTCCAAATGACTGTTGAAGAAATACGCCAACTTTTATTGAATAGGACAGAAGTGCTCCACCATCCAAAGGGCCTCCCAAGTCTGCCCTTCCCAACGTTAGAGGATGCTAAAACTGCTGAAGATCTCACAAATGAAAACCCTTCCATAAAGGATTATATTGTAAGTTGAAAGATACCTAACTTATTCATTATATGTTTTGTTACTTGAAACTTCTCACATTATTTCTTTAAATCTCAGGTAAAAAAATTAATGTTTGCAAGCTCTGGGAAATGTGAGAAGGATTGCTCAAAGAAAGTTATGGCTCTTCTTATGACAAATCACACAGGAACGTTTTTTAATTGGAAAGGCGGAAAAGGAAAGCAGCCGTTTGGGAGCTGGCATTTAAAAGAAACAGTGATCAGTAAGTGAAATTGTGAAATTTATGTTCTTTTACATTATTTTTTTCACTGATATTTTTTGTTGGGATTTTGACACTTCCTTTATTTTGTGTTATTTCAGCGGCAGTTAAAAAATTGAGAGGAGACAAGCTGGACACAGGAAAAGCAGAAGATGGGATAAAGGAGTGGTTAAAAGAAAGATGTTTCAGGAAGAACAATATTAGTGGCTTATAAAATAAATTGTTTTGGTAGCTTAATTTTATATATGGCAAATTATAATTTTATATATTATTTTTATATATGGCAAGTAAATGAGTTAGCACGTTTATTTATTTCAACTTCGACTCAATGATCTCAGTTAAAACATGTTAGCTTATTTCAGGTTCGACTCAATATTTTAATGTAAACACGCATATGTGTTTTTTATCATTTATAAATAATTGTCGAAATAAAATATAACATTTATATACAAGGTGTTTTAAAAGGTTACTGACAAACTTAAGGAGCGTATATAGAGAGGTCAAGATAGAACAATCTTCGATTAGGAACCTAAATATGTTCTCCGAAGCAATCCCGAGTCAGGCCTTTAAATATATGGAACTTAGATAATATACCAATGCCAATTTCTATTTCACATGCATATGGAAAAAACAAAATAAAGGAAACTTTAAAAGATCATTTTTATTAATTTCTTTTAACTCGATATCGGGCGATAACAGTTTTAGTCGAATGTTCGGCGAACGTTTACTTTCACGGTCTCTGAACGTTAAAAAGGAACGGTCTCTGAACGTTTAAGAAGGAACGTTCCATGCGAACGTCAAACGAACGTTCTTGTGGTGGCACTTCCGAACTGTTTACGAACGGTGCGGGTTCGAACGTTATTCGGACGTTTTCTCGGCGTGCGTGTGCTGGTGGGGTAATTATTGTCTATATTTAAGGAATACATTTTGCTCTATAAAACGATTTTCAAAAACACTTTTCAAAATCTTTATAATGGAATATGTTAAAAAACATTCATTTTGACATGTTTCGCTATGCGGATTTCGGTTTTGCAATATCTATTCATTGTATACATTCCATATTTTGACGTTTTATTGAGTTACCTTATTAAACTTACAAGATGAAGTCGTGTTTTTAAAGACTTCTTGGATGTCAAAGTTCCTATTAACACTGATGCACACATCTACTTTCAAAAACCATTTAACGGGATAGAGATGAGCTTCAAAATGTATGCTCCAAACATAAACAATAATTACGGTTCAATATCACTTTTTTTTTTTAATTTGACGGCAGTTGTTGTCATTTCAAGATTGTCTAATAGAGTGACCTATTAATGACTTGCAACAACTGAAGGAGATTCAATCGCTACAACGAATTAACAGATAAAACAGTGAGTAAATAAAATAAACAAAATCCTTTACTTCGACATACAAAACATGTAAGCGGTGTTCTCTTTGCTCCTTTATTACAATTCTTCTTATTATACTCTTTCCGTATTATACTTTAGTTCGTAAACTCATTAATTATTATACTCTTTTTGTATTTTAGTTCGTAGACTCATTGCTGCCACATTGTGTACAAAGAAGTGTTTTGCAAGCGTTTAAATGTAATGTACGCACTTGATAAGGACCGGAATCTCGGTTGAAACGCGTTGTGCTTATTAAATAAAGACTGCCAGTTCGGTCGAAGTAAAAGATTTTGTTCATTTAACAGATAAATTGAAATTGTTGATATGTTGTAGTTAAAAGTCGTATTTTTGTACCTACAAAATTTGCAGATATTTCGAATATTTTCAATGAGAAATTTGATATTAACAATACGATTATTCACATAAGATCATATAAAAAATGCACTTTCCTTGCATTTAACGGAATATTTTAAGTCAATAAAACAGAAATTGCCAAAGTCAAAATACGTTTTAAGTCATTATTATTCTCATAAGCAAGTATCCAATCATTTACTTATGACTCCAATTATATTTTAATATTAATTTAGGTAATTATTGTAATAATCTATAAATATTTCTCGTTTCTTTTTTAAAGAAAATAAATAATATTACTCAATAATTAGTATGAAGCGGTAGAATCTCCTTAAGAGGCAACTATACTGATTCCGAGTTTTTATAATGTTATCGGTATGTATCGGGACGATCTACCAATAGTACCGATTAAACTGTTATTTTTACAACTAATAAGAGGATACTAATCAAAGTTACATAACACAAGTGTAATAGTTGTGACAAAAATTGTTTAGAGTTTTAGTTTTAAGCCTTGTGTCCACGATGCTAGAAATTGCTCCCAGATCTCGGAAGAAAAATGAATTGACAAATCGCATTGTTAAAATGTGATTTGTAAATTCTTTCTTTGTCCGAGAACAGAGCGATTTCTAGAATCGTAGATACAAGGCTTTAGAATTACTTCTTGTTACTATTAAAATGTTTAATAAAATTAATTGTGTAATGTAAATTTATTAGCAGTCGACAATAAATTTTGAAAATAACAATTTGAATGATGTATCTGTTAATATCTCAAAAACATAAATCTCCTTAAAGATCAAAGATTATTTTATGCATATTACCTTTGAAATAATCTTGCTTTTTGTCACAGTCTTTTTTTTTATTTCTTTCGTATCCTTTTTTGTGATTGCACTAATATTTTCTGGGAGTTTGTTCTATATAAAAATTGTTAATCATATACATATAAATGTAAATTTAAGAATTGGATCATTCTAATTATTTTGTTATAAAATAATATTTTCACTTACACTTGTACAATCTGAATTGATACGTGCCAGTCTCTTTTCAATTTTATCAGTAATATTCGCTTTCTGGAAAAATTCAAATATGTGTGAAATGTTCAAACATTACGCATAAGACGTATATTGAAAATCGTATATAATTTATACTCGATTCTAATTCACTTTCCGAAGCTGACTGGCATTTATCGAAGACGGGGATTTGTGGTCTTTTATTGGCAAGTTTCTCTTCCAGTTTTTGTTTATTATCTATAATGTGTAAATATAACACTTTTTCAGTTAAAAAGTTTACGCACGCATCAAAAATGAATAATGTGGCATATACAAAATGCACAGTTGTTCGAGATTCCGTTATCTCGTTGCGCCACCGTATCAGATGGCAGCATCGATCGGGTATCGACTGGCCGGATTCACGCGGCAGCTATCGCAAGCACGGGCGCGAGCGTCGTCGTCTTCTTCCGCACGACGAAGACAGTAGAAATATGGCCGCGCAGTGACAAAACGCATAACGTGTGCTACGTGCGTACAAGTTGTGACTCCGCATTGAAGTGCATACCGCAGTGACCACCGCTGCCTAGAGACATTTCTAAGATGTAAAAGAGACCGCTCAGCTCAGCTCTGGTACACCAACACGACGACTCAGGCTCACACGTGCGCGAGTGCCGACCGCCACGTGTCTCACCGGTTCACGGGCGACTCAACAGTAGAAGAACAATTCATACAATTGTCTCGGACAATCAAAAGACTTCTCCTTATACAAGCTCATCGAATTCTCAGGTCAGACTGTACATTTATCTCGTATTAAAGACTGCTCAGAATGTGTTCTGAGCTACACAAAATAAAAGGAAATAATTCATTAACACCTTCCACGCGCGTCCTTCTCATCCCGCTTCCATCGCCGGGATAAAACAGCGATTTCGCGAACATTTGGTCCTTCGAGCCGGATGCGTGGAACCTAAAGTGTAGCTCAGAAACAGATCATGTTCGAAGTGCCACGTAGACATTATCGCGCGTTTTCGCGAGTGAAGTACAGACATCCTCACGCGCGCTCGCGAGTGTTACACAAACATTATCGCGCGCTCTCGCGAGTGTAACGTGGACATGAACACGTGCTCAGTACATGACCAGACTCTCGCTTCGCGCAGTGTTTTTCTCACGCGTCTCTCGAAAGTTCTCAGGTTTCTCATCGTGCCCCAAGGAGAACAGAAAGTCAAGAAATAGTCACAATGACGTTAAAATGACGTCAAAATATAATCATTTTAGGAAAGTCAAGGTGACATCATTTCATATATCCAAGAGGATAATAATGTGACTTTTTCGTGATGGCGTCGTGACCTTTCAGTGACTTTTATCAATTTAGTGCAAAAGGCTTTGGTCCATTCTGAACTCTCTTTTATCGACAAAAGTGCATTAAATATGGCTTCTCAGGTGATCTCCAAGTCACTTGTAGAGGCACTTTTATCGATAAAAGTGAGTTCAGAATATGCACCTTTGTATCACAGTCAAGCCCATCGCACATGAAATTGCATAGACTGCATATGCATAGCATAATACCGCTAAACCAAAGATTAACCAACATAAAGACGCCATATTGATTTACATAAGATGCTTGTTGGTTCAGCGGTCTCATGCTATGCATTGCAGCCTATGCAATTTCATGTGCGATGGGTTTAATACTTTTCTATAAGGATTTAATAAATTAATTAGTAAATTATTAAAAATCAGTTTGTATTAAAAGGGCAACGAGCCGTAACAAGCAATTCAATATATAAGTTTAACAATGACAAAGTATTGTTAATTGTTCGACACTGAAGATGGTCCTATATGTGACCGAAACGTTTGTTAAACTTATATATTGAATTGCTTAAGGAACACGAACACCTTGTTACGGCTCGTTGCTCTTTTAATACAAACTGATTTTTAATCTTTGTGAGCCTTTATCTTTGTAGTAAATTATTATTTCAAAAATGCAGTTTTTTATTTAATTTAGAAATGTGTGAGATTAATAATATATTTTTATATAATATATAGTCAAAAAATAGAAACTGCTCTGAGTAGTTAACAAAAAAAATATTATATAAAAGTAAACATTTCTGATTAAAGAACGTATCGAATTCTTTTCTTCACTTCGACTGTCCTCAGAATATTTTAAATTGCAATGCCCAACGTCTATAACATAACCTCGTGACAAATATTTTCATGTGACTAAGGCTGCATTCCGAAATTCACAGCCAGTACTGAAACGTGAACTGTAGTACATAACCTATAGAACAGTCATAACTTTTCGGAATAAATATCTACTTACTATGAATAGCAAACAAAAGTTTTGTCCTTGAAACAATATTTTAATTTTTTCCAGCACGAAATTGTAACTTCGATACACTGTATATAGGACACAACGTACGTGAACTGCGCGCAGAGCTGCGTTATAATGACCCATGTGGACACGCCGTGCCGCTGTGCTGGAGTGAGAGAGATACAAGAATGCAACCCAAGAGCTGCGCAAAAATAGTGCGCACACGCTGAAAAATGTTCGGCATCACGAAAAGTCATATTCTTATCATGATGGTGTCATTTTTATTAAAAAAAAGATTTTATGTGCGTATACTATAAAGTTTAAGTACTAATGTGTAATTATGAATGTCGGAAACAATCTAAAGTGTAAATTATTGCAAAACATTTAAAATAACATATTAAATTTCAAAATCATAATTTAATCAATTTTTCGTCATGATCAAAAAATGACTGTTTGCAATCATTTTTTCGTCATTTTGACGTCATTTTGACTTTTTCTTGACTTTCTGTTCTCCTTGGGGCGCAGCTCAGGCTCGGCTCATCATGACGGAGCCCGTCAAAACGGGGACGGGCGGTAAGGACACCACGACGCAGAAGCTCGAGGTACCACCGGCCCGCACGTCGGATCGCCAAGTCGCACCAGTGCGCTTGTCAACGGAGCGTATCCTCAAGGTTCATACTCAGATGAACCGCCTTGCGACGGAGCAGAATACTGGCAAGACGCTGCCATCTTGTGCAGAGGACACGTCATTGGAGGAAATCATCCAAATCTCAATGCATCTCAAGGAAGTGCATAAGGCGTTTCTCAAGGAGCACGGATACTTTGAAATCTCATGGCCGGCGGCGCTCATTTAGCATGAATACTTCTCAAACAATGTTAACGCCGCGGAGGCGCGAGATTACACGGCTGCTCGTCGCGCTGTTGCAAAGATCAAAAGCGTATGGTTAGAGAGGCCCGCTCCGACGTCCGTATCCGAACCATCGCAGTCCTCGCGTGACAATCAGCGGCTGCCGGACACAAATATCCCGTCCTTAAGGGCGATTCCGCTGCAACGGCACTCACTTTACTGTGACGTGCACAAAATTCAGGGATCTCTCACCGGGCGATCGACAAACGTTAGTGATCTCACGGAGACTCTGTTTCAATTGCCTCGGCCGCCACAACGGCCGCTCATGTAAGAGCTCACGAGGGTGCAAGAAATGCACCAACCTACACCACACGATGCTGCACGAGGCTCATCAGTCGAATTCATCAGCGAAGCCGATCACCAGCTCAGTTGCGTCCGCTCAATAGGAAGATGGTGCAATCGTCGTTCACTCCTCTTTGGCCCGCTCATCACACTCAACATTACTAGCTACAGCCCTGGCTCAGATCAGTTCATCTGTTAATACTCTGTGCGTACGGCTTCTCATCGATTCAGATTTAGAACTCACCTTTGTTTCAGAATCATTCGTTCGTCAGCTCAACATTCCTCGTCAACTTCTGTCATTCTCATTACTGGAATTGGTGGCGGAAAGTCAACACAAACTCGAGGAGTTGCATTAGGCTCCGCTCACTTCACTCAAGATCAGACGTCATCATTCAAGCTCACATTCTGCAGACGTTAACGAACATCCTGCCATCATTCAACGCTGCACCACAGGAATGGCCGCATCTCACCAAGTTAACCTTGGCCGATCCAGATTTCCTCACACCACGGCCAGTGGATATCATCATTGGAGCTGACTCATATGGGCAAATCATCAAGCCCAACATCATCAAACAAGATCCATTGATGCCAATTGCGCAGCTCTCAATTCTTGAATGGCTCGTTCTCGGACCGGTCAACACATCATCATCGGCATCTGCTGCAGTACATCATGCATCGATTCAGGAGAGAGAAGACGCTCTCGACGAACTATTGTCGAAAATTTGGACACAAGAAGAAGAGCCTGCGAGTAACAATCATGATCTTACTCCTGACGAGCAAAGAGGTGAAGAATACTTCAAGACCACTGTTTTGCGGGACTCAACAGGGCGATACACGGTTCCATTCCGTAAAAATCATCACCTGATACTCTTGGTGATTCGTGTCAAATTGCTCATCGATGCCTGCAGGGATTAATAAGAAGATTCTCCCGAGACCAGAACTATCGACGTCTGTATCATCAGTTTATGACAGAATATCGAGAGCTCAATCACATGAAGAAGGCTTCACCCGTTTCCAGTCAGCACACACAATATTACTTGCCACACCACGGAGTGCTCAGACCAGACAGTGCAACCACAAAATTACGTGTGGTATTTAATGGCTCGAATGCATCTACATCCGGCCGCTCACTTAACGAGCTCATGCACATAGGAGCCAAGTTGCATTTAGACATCACAGATGTCTTGCTCTGGATTCGACAATTTCGACACTTAGTCGACATTGACATCACCAAAATGCACAGGCAAATCAACGTACATAAATATGACTGAAATTTACAACGGATTCTCTGGACAGACGATCTGCTCAATGAAGTGCCATATCACCTAACAACGGTCGCGGATGGTAACAAGGCTGCCCCGTTCTTAGCGGTACGAACGCTGCTGCAACTCGAGGTCGATATATCGACGATACGTTTGGAGGCGCTGACACTGTTCAGCAGCTAATACAAATTTGATTGCAGCTAGAGAACTTGTGCATGGCGGGCGGCTTCCCATTAGCACACGACTAATCAAGATATGCTCGCTGCAGTTGATGAAACAAGAATCAGAGCTCACAAATTATATTCGACGATTGCGTAACCAAAATACTCGGATTATGATGGCTTCCTCAAGAAGATTTAGTTACATTCTCAACAAGGATCTCGTCGCACATCGATCATCTCACCAAAAGCCTCATTTTGTCTGAAGTGGCTCAGATATTCGATCCACTAGGCTTTGTATCACCAGTAGTGATCAAGGCGAAGATGCTCTTGCAAGAGCTTTGGCTTCATAAGCTCCAATGGGATGAACCACTGCCATCCCAGCTCTCATCACGGTGGCTCATCATCAGAAAGGAACTCACAAGCTTGATCAAGCTCTCAATACCTCGGTGGTACACCACATGGAACACCTCGTCAGTGGAATTTCACGGCTTTTCTGATGCTTCTCAACTCACAATGGCTGCAGTCGTATATATCACCGTCTACGGCTCTAATGGTACCACGATTTCATTGGTGTGCTCCAAAACCAAGGTAGCACCACTCAAGCGGCTCACCATCCCGAAACTTGAACTCACCGCAGCATTGCTGCTCGCAAGACTCATGCAATACGTTCAAGCCACCTTGAAGTTGAACGTTATAGCAACTCACTTGTGGATGGACTCTCTTGTGACACTCACGTGGATCAAATCTCATGCATCGCGCTGGAAGGATTTTGTGAGAAACCGAGTTTCTCAGATTCAAGAGCTCACTGCAAACGCACACTGGAAATACGTACCTGGCACATCCAATCCAGCCGACTGCGCAAGAGGCTTGACTACTTCTCAACTCCAAAGCCACTCATTATGGTGGACGGGTGGATACTCACACCTGAATCATGGCCATCACAACCCGCGCTGTCGGACGAGTTGCGCGCTCATGAGGCTCGTCCTGGCATTGCGCTACATGCAACTGCTCCTCAGTCGGACTACCACTGGGATCTCATATATAAGTACTCAACTCTCAACAAATTATTGAGAATAACAGCTCTTTGTTTCAGGTTTATTTCACTTCTGAAAAGGCGCCGATCCAAGCCTCTGGACTTGCACTCAGCTTTGGAGGAGTCCAGATTATTCTGGATCAAGGCTACTCAAGCGGCATACTTCACGCACGAGATCAAGATGCTCACGGCCAACTTGAGACTACCAACTACTCACGCATTCAGTCGACTGACTGCGTATGTAGACGCTCAAGGGATTATTCGAGTTGGCGGCCGCCTCACCCAATCAGCACTAGCTCAAGACAACAAACATCAGGCGACTTTACCTCGCCACTCACGATTCTCAACTTTAATCATCGCACACGCCCACATGCGTACCCTACAAGGAGGAGCACAGCTGACATTGGCTCATGTCAGGCAACGATACTGGATCCAAGGGCGTCCACAGGGGGGGGGGCAAGACGGGGCATTTGCCCCCCCCCCCCCTGGAATCAGCAAAAATTAAGCATTGACCCGGGCAACTCACCCAAACCCCAAACTCGAATTCAAATAGGGAAGACCGGGGCTTGTTGGCACCGTTTTCACAATTTTGGCATTTGAGTTTTTATACAACTAATTATCATGATTAAACAGTAATAATATGATAGAGAGAACCTTTCTCTACATTTTCATGCCAGGAACGCTGCTGTATACTGTATAGTTTCTTTGTAATAAGTGAAATACGAACATGCTGCATTGTAACCAACTTGCCCCGATAGTAGGGTAAGTTGGCTATGCGACAAAAGATCATGTTAAATTAATGAAAACGTAATAGAAACACAAAACGGGTAACAGATACGTACTTCTTGATAAAGATTGTATCGTTTAAAGTTATTTTGTAATGATTGAATAGCAAAATGCTATTGCAGAAAAATAATTGTAAACTATTTTAGATGTAGCTTTCTTCAACATAAAAATATAAGTATAAATATATATCTAGTTTCTATCAGCATTGTAGGTAGCAAATTACATGTTCAAACAGGTTTCACGCGCCCGGCAACAAGTCAAGCTAAGCGTGTCTTGATATGAGCCAACATACCCCATCCCTACATACGTTTTATTTCAGTCATTTTATTACAATAAATTATTGTTGTTGGTCAAAATAACATGTCATATAGTAACGGAAACTTTCCTTTTAACTAATGATATATCACTGTGATTTACTTCTCAAGCTGAAGAACATTATTAATACGATATTTTGAAACGCTCAAAAATTTACTTGCCACCTCTTGAATCAGAGTTTTCTCTTTTTCTATTGTAATACTTGTTTGATTAAAATAAAATTTTGGGAAAAGTACCTATGTCATATAAGAGATATTTTGTGATAACTTTTCCATTGTTTTTTTCGTTATAAATACATAAACGAAACGCATTGCCAACTTGCCTCTTGTGCCAACGAGCCCCGGTCTCCCCTACTGGTCACTGGATAATGAGAGGTTAGTGGGGGACGCTCTCGTCTATTTCAGCAACTTGGGACACTGTATATTATCAAGAAGAGACCTTTTTGAAAAAATCTTCTTGATAGCTCTTTTTAAAATATTATTATAAGTATTATAGGTAATATAAAATATTCGAGCATGGACATACAAAACTTTTTTAAAATTATTATTGTAGGTATTATAGGTAATATAAAATATTCGAGCATGGACATACAAAACTTTTTTAAAATTATTACCATAGATAATATAAAATATTCGGGCATGGACATACGAAACCTTTTTAAAAAACCGAGGATAGAGACAAACGACCAGTCTGAAATTCCATCCTTGGCCTCGCCTTCCTCAACTTCCTCTACTTCTACTTGTTCATTGACTTCAACCATTCCTTCAGTTTCATCCAACGTTACCATTAGCATCAACGTTTTTGATATCGGGCGATACATCGGCGCTCTCAGACTTATCTTGTGAGAAAAAACTTGAAGTTTTTATGAACACATGGATTCCGGAAAAAAACTTCAACTTCAAAAAAGTCAATGAAAAAAGGAACTTTTGATTCGAATGGCTACAGACATATGCTCCTTGGCTAGCATATTTCATGCCCTCCCCTGGAAAAATCCTATGGACGCTCTTGACTGGATCATCGGCGTACGGGCTCCGGTGAAGTCTCATGTCTTACGGTGTGTCGTGTGTGCTCGGCAGAGGGGGATCCGTGCTCATCAACTGATGGGCCAACTACCTCTCTCACGAGTTACGCCGTCACGTCCGTTTGCCCATACAGGAGTCGACTACGCCGGACCGCTCACCATCAAGACATGGAAAGGACGAGGTGCAAAAACGTACAAGGGATGGATCTGTGTATTCGTCTGCTTCTCCACCTCCGCAATTCACCTCGACGTAGTAAGTGACTACTCATCAGAAGGATTCATAGCAGCCCTCCGAAGATTTTCAGCGAGAAGGGGAATTGTTCAGACCATGTATTCGGACTGCGGGACAACTTTCATTGGAGCAGACGCCGCGCTCAAGAAAATGTTCGTTCAAGGCTCTCAAGAACATTAACGGATTGCTCAAGTTTTGCAACTTGACGGTACGAAATGGGAGTTCAATCCACCAGGCGCTCCACACATGGGGGGCAAATGGGAGGCGGTGGTAAAGTCCGTGAAGTTTCATCTGAGACGGACTATCGGGGAGACTCTACTCACGACGGAAGAACTAACAACATTGCTTACGCAAATCGAGGCCATTCTCAACTCGCGACCTTTAGAACCGTTAAGTGATGACCCTGAAGACGTCTCAGTGCTCACACCAGGTCATTTTCTCATTGGAGGTCCACTCACCACCATACCCGAGCCATTTCTGGTTGATCTGGCAACCTCGCTACTATCTCGATGGCAGCTCATCCAGCAGCGTGTTCAACATTTTTAGGCACAACAGTCAGCTGCTCATTATCTACAACGCCAGCAGGCAATATCCAAGTGACATCATCCTAACAACAATATCAAGGTGGGTTCCATCGTACTGCTCACTGACGAACGCTCTCCACCGTGCAAGTGGCCACTCGCCAGAGTAACGGCTTTGCACCCCGGAAAGGATGGACTTACTAGGGTGGTTACCCTCAAGACGGCCACCACGATGCTCACCCGGCCAATTGCCAAGCTTGCCACATTACCCATTTCATAGAGGATCAAGAGTAAGGAATCATCAACAAGGTTGCTGATGGCGGGCGGAATGTTCGAGATTCCGTTATCTCGTTGCGCCACCGTATCAGATGGCAGCATCGATCGGGTATCGACTGGCCGGATTCACGCGGCAGCTATCGCAAGCACGGGCGCGAGCGTCGTCGTCTTCTTCCGCACGACGAAGACAGTAGAAATATGGCCGCGCAGTGACAAAACGCATAACGTGTGCTACGTGCGTACAAGTTGTGACTCCGCATTGAAGTGCATACCGCAGTGACCACCGCTGCCTAGAGACATTTCTAAGATGTAAAAGAGACCGCTCAGCTCAGCTCTGGTACACCAACACGACGACTCAGGCTCACACGTGCGCGAGTGCCGACCGCCACGTGTCTCACCGGTTCACGGGCGACTCAACAGTAGAAGAACAATTCATACAATTGTCTCGGACAATCAAAAGACTTCTCCTTATACAAGCTCATCGAATTCTCAGGTCAGACTGTACATTTATCTCGTATTAAAGACTGCTCAGAATGTGTTCTGAGCTACACAAAATAAAAGGAAATAATTCATTAACACCTTCCACGCGCGTCCTTCTCATCCCGCTTCCATCGCCGGGATAAAACAGCGATTTCGCGAACAACAGTTAATATAAAATGATAAATTTTGTACTATTATAGTTAATTGTAGCATACCATGCACTTGCATCATGTTACTTCTTAATTAAATGTTGTTAACATAATAAAATAAATATATGTATGAGATGAGTCAATTTTGATGTAAAGAAAACACATAGTTCTTTTTCCAAAATAGTTGCATATTGCAAATTGCATAATTTTTTTTAAAAGCAACCATGTATTTTTTTCATATCAATTGATTCATCTCATTATTCTGTGCCTAAAAATATTAAGGTACAATTATAAAAAAAATTAATAGTTTACAAGGTATTTTATATCAAAATATGTCAAAATAAAGTATAAAGTATCTCGTAAGCTACTGATTTATTTATAATTCTATCTTAATACTGTCATATGCAGAATAACTAGAAAAATAATGTTATGTAAAAAAAAATGATATATAATTCCATTTAAAAAAATGGCGGTGACTTTTATGTGACCTAGAAAAATCGATTTCTTCGAAACTTGATTTTACCATTATTTGTCCCCTTCAGACCCCCTTACGATTTTTGTCTAAAACATTTTTCATCAATCCCCTCCATTATGAAATATTCGACCGTACTGTTTTATATATATATAAATGGGATTTTCTGCCTAACAATATCCATTATTTTACTTAAATTAAGATACTTAATTTTATGTAAATATGTGTACACTAAGGTAATCCTTAAAAAGGGTAATTTTTTATTTTGACTGTTTGAACGGTTCGGAAGGCTTGAAATAAATAAAACAAAAAAAATATGTGCAAAGCGCCGCCTCCTATCTCAGTTTTAACATGTACCGCAGAGCACTTGAATTTCCCCTATTAAACTCAAATGGGAAATGATTTTAGTATGACTGCAATAGCGATAGGAAAAATTTGAAATTTGGCAATTCTTTTACCTATAGTTATACCTATCTTCTAACAATTTTATAGATTTTTATTTACATATTTCAAGTAGTTATAGGTCGATAAAAACAATTTTTTTTTCAATTTTTTTCAATTTCTGCTACCCTTAATATGTACATAAAAATCTATAAAATTGTCAGAAGGTAGGTACAACTATAGGTAAGAGAATTGAAAAGTTTCAACTTTTTCCGATCGCTATTGCAGTCATACTAAAATCATTTCCCATTGGAGTTTAATAGGAGAAATTCAAGTGCTCTGCGGAACGTGTTAAAATTGAGATAGGAAGCTGCGCTTTTGCACATATTTTTCTTTATGTATTTCAAGTCTTCCGAACCGTTCGCGCGATCAATATTCGAAATTATCATTTTTAAGGACGATCCTATTTAATAGGGAAATTGCATAATTATGTTTAAACTAACTGGTTACCCGGGCTTCGCCCGGGAGTCGTTTTTCTTCAAACAACTTCATTTGTATGTCAGGCAATGGCTGATAAAATTTGGTCCACTAACAAATGAGTAGTTAAGCAAACATACATACACACCAATCCACAAAAATGCTATAAATTAAAAAAATATCACTTTTTTATCGACTGAAGTTCAATTCTGTCGTATACAATTCTTTGAGATTCACTCAATTATTTCTTAAAAAATTTGAAAAATTTTGTAACCGATTTCCAAAAAGATTGGTAACGAAAAATTATACACTTTACGGCATTCCCCAGGAAATTCTACCCCTATTTTATATACTTTTGGTAAAAATTCGGTCGAAGTAGGTGTGTATGCGCGTAGGTGCGTATGTTGCGTGCGTGGGTGAGTGGGGAGAAGGGGGGGTGTAAAACAATAAAAGCCGCGACATCCCCGAAAAATTTGCAACATTTTGTTACCAATTTCGAGAGAATCGGCCCATAAATGTGGAAGTAGTTCGCGTACATACAGACAGACAGACGACGTGACTTATATATATATAGATTTATTGAATACATTATTTTTCTTTGTTACGTGTATACACTAGGTATGAGTCAAAATAAAAAAGTACCCTTTTTAAGGATCACCCTAGTGTACACACGTAACAAAGAAAAACAATGTATTCAATTAATTTAAACATAGTCATGCAATCTTATTTCAGTCTAATAATAGCATTATATATAACAATATTACACTTTATAGTTTATTTATAAAATGTAAATATATTATGTTAAAATATTTATACTCACCATCTACATCGATAATTATGGCATCATAAAATGAATCATCCTCCCAACGAACCTTGTATTTTTTGGATCGAGTTACGCAGTCTGCTTTAAAATGTTTTATATCCGACGTTTCCACAATCATTTTGTGGCCGTCTTCAAATTTTACGTAGGCAAACATTAGGTTTGTTCGTGTTGCTTGCACTCCTTGCACTTTTGCACTAAGTGTACGGTAACTCGTTCGTGTTGTAGGAAATGACGTAATGAACTCTGTTCATCTTACGAGTACAGTCGCACTTTTCACGGTGTTCTGTGAACCTGGTATTGAGGAAGAGCAAGAGTGCAAGACTGATGTAAGACTACCATAACCTCAGTTATAAACGATTTTAAGTTATATATATATATATCTATATATATATATATATATATATATATATATATATATATATATATATATATATCAATAAAAGAGAAATATATCTAAATAAATGGCAGAGACAGTGATAAAGAAAATGCGTGGAGTTTTAAGCAGGGATGAGAAGGGAGATATACTGATTGATTCTGATGGATTTGTGCAATGTGTAATTGAAGGTATTATAAAATTTATTGTACACATACGTTTAATGTATTAGTCTTAATATAGTTTTATAGCAACATACTGTAATTAAAATTTAATATATTTTTAAAAAATTTTTATTTAGATGGGAGACTATTTGAAATAAAATATGACGAAATTGATTTTTCCACTAATATTCTCAACTTTGTTGATGATGATGACGTACAGATCCTTGTAGATTTATTTAAAGAGAGAATTGCAGAAATAGATGAAACGCATGAATTAGAAAATGAAGATTGTAATAAAAATAACGCTACTACAGATGTTACAAACTTTGATTGGAACGACGCATCAACAAAATTATTCTTAAATATATACAAATGTAAAAAAGATCTTGTAAGTGCAAGAAAAATTAAAACTTACAAACTGTTATGGAAACAAATAGCAGAAGATATGGGTCGTAATGGTTATTCAGTTTCTCCTTTACAAGTGGAAAACAAATTTAAGTCTCTGACTCGATCATATAAGAATATGATCAGTAACAATAAGAAAACTGGTAGAGGAAGAGCAACATGCAAATTTGAAGCGTAAGTATTAATATGTTATATATGTATTTTTTAAACAATTTATCTAAAAGTGCATGAATAGTAAAAATATCATTTTATGTTACAGTGAATTAACAGATTTATTCGCAAAAAAACACAATATAACTCCACTTGCTTTATCGGGAAGAAATGGATTAGTGCTCAGAGAAGATCAGAATTCCGAGAAAGAAAATAATGCTTCGTAAGTAATAAAGAATATGGCACAAAGGAAGTCTATAACTGTACCCTGTTCACTGAAACGTTTTATTAAATAGATTAAACTACTCGGCGAACAATAACAACGAGTCTGAAAATGATCTTGATGAACCAAGCAGTGTAGCAGGAACTTCAGCTAACAATAAGTCAAACACATTGCAGAAGGACAAAAATCCACAAAAGAAATCTCGAGCAAGCAGAACAACCGAAAACGATCTTGATGAACTAAGCTGCAGTGTAGCAGGAATAGTTATAGCTTCAAACACATCGGAAAAAAACAAAAATCCAAAAAAAATGAAATCTCGAGCAAGAAGAACAACAACCGACAACTTAAAAGAATGTTTGGTTGCTATAGAGTCATTTACTTCAGAAATGAAGGCTGAAAGAGAAAGTTTCCGTAATATGCAAGTACAAATACTTGAAGAATACAAAAATATTAAAAAACTTCACGAAGACTATATAAATAGTGCAATAGAGCGATGGGCTGCAGCCAGTGCCCAACGAGAGGAAAGAAATAAACTTCTAAAAGAAATTTCTAAAAATTGTTCCGACAAAGAAATTTTTTTGTAATTTTATTTTTATTTAATCTACATAAGTACAATTACACATGCTGTGCAATTAACTTTATAATATTTTTAAAGTTTTTCAATTTTATTTCAACAAATAAATATTTTTTGTTTGTTTTTAAGATAAGAGAGGCTCCTGGGTATTCGCTGTTTCTATTCTTGTTTGATAACGTCAGAAGCGAGAGACAAAATTAAGTCCATGTCGTGTCATAATTGAAAATGCATTTGGTTGTTTGAAGCAACGCTTCAGACAATTGTATCATTTTAAATTGCGGGACATTGTACGCATGTTGTTCAAGTTATACACGCTTGTTGCGTTTTGCATAATTTAGCACACGTAGACGACTTTGAGTTTTTAGAGCCTCCAGTTGATGATGAGTATCCAGAAGCGATTATTAATAATGCTGAAAATGATAATGAGATAATTACAAAGATATTTGCATAAAATAACACTTTAAATCACTTCAACACACTTCGAAAATACTCCAAGTTCTATCCTTTTTTCTTGATAATTAATAAACAGCTGCGGTAAAATAGATGTAATACGAAGCCTAGTCATGCAGGTTTATGTATGACTAGGCTTTGAATCACATTAATTTTACAGTTGTTTATTAACTGTCATGGAAAAGGGGTAGACCTCAGAGTATTTTCGAAGTGTTGAAATGATCTGAAGTGTTATTTTATGCAAATATTATTTCATTTGGAAATTGCATCTAAGAATTCTCAACGTGTCTCTCGCTTCTGATGTTATCAAACAAAAAATAGAAGCAACAAGTCTTAAAATTATTATTCTTTATAATTATAAAATATGACTTATAAAATAATGTTTAGTTCTAAAATTATAATTTCTTATTTTTTAGTTATTACGTTTCTCGAGATGTCCGAAATAAATCGTATGGTGTCATGCACTCTCGGGAACGTAACATTGTAATAGATATATATAAATATATAATTTATATTATTACTTGTGATAATTACTAATAGCGTTTACGACTGTGCCGGTTAAATTAATGTTCCTACATATCGTAACATAAGTATAATTATAAAGACTGTTAAAATAAAAAAGTTCCTATATGTATACAATTAAAGGGTATTAATAACTTTAAGTATAATGATTTGAACATGGTATAAATAAACAAATTTATTTAGAAAAAAATTTTTTATTTTATTTATAAATATTATATTTTACAAGAACATCAGGTAATGCTTCAAATACATTGGAGAACAATAAAAAAAAGAAAACTTATATTTCTTAATGATGTCGTACAAATAATTGACGGCATAACTCGTCTCGCAATTCACGGCCACGCTGATTTCCAGGCATTATCTCATTATTATTTTCAGCATTATTTATAATCGCTTCTGGATCAGGATACTCATCATCAACTGGAGGTTCTAAAAACTCCAAATCGTCTACATGTGCTAAATTATGCAAAACGCAACAAGCGTGTATAACTTGAACCATGCGTACAATGTCCCGCAATTTAAAATGATACAATTGTCTGAAGCGTTGCTTCAAACAACCAAATGCATTCTCAATTATGACACGACATGAACTTAATTTTTGATTGAAATGTCTTTGCGCTTGAGTTAAATGTCCAGTATCTCTGTATGGTACCATTAAATAATCTAAACATGGATATGCGCTATCTCCAAGTAAGTAAGATCCATCTAAAAAATAAATTGTAGTTCAACAAATCAAAACTTACTTAATCTGATATTTGAGGCTTTCGCGATGTATTGAGTTTAGCTTCCGGGTTGGAACCGCGTTAATTTCTTATTTCATTTTGATGTTTCGTGAACATTTCAGTTTACTTCGTCAGGAAAAAACAATCTGATGCTATATCAGGTCCTGATACTATATTAGATTGCTTTTCCCTGACGATCAAATGAACTGAAATGTTCATAAAACGTAAGAATAAAATAAATTCACGTGGCTCCAACCCAAAAGCTAAACTCAAAACTAAAATTAATTTGTTTATGTTGATGTTAGTTATCACTGACCTAAACAAATTTGGTGAAGAGATTCATACAAAGGAGATTCCCTAAACACTCTTGAATCGTGTACGGATCCTGGATAGCCAATAAAAACATCTAAGAATTTTAAATTTTGGTCAACTGTTCCTTGCATATGTATAGAAAAATATTGTTTTCTGTTAATGTAAGAATCATGATCCTCTTCTGGCTTGTCGAGTCTGATGTGTGTACCATCTATAGCACCTGAAAATAAATATTATATAATAATTTAACATATTTGTACAGGTATTAAATCAATTATGTACATCAAATATGTGATTATACCAATAATTCCTGGAAATCCTTTTCGCTGTAGAAAATATGTCATTGTTGCCTGTTTCTCCTCTAATGTAGGAAATCTTATTATTTGTGGAGCAAGTTGCATTAAAAATATTGTGACTCTTGTAATGATTACATGTAATGTGCTTATTGTAACACCAAATCGATCTGCTACATCACGATACCCTGCACTTTCGTGGCCAAGAAACCATAAATAACTTAAGATATGTTTTTCACTCGTTATTGGTACATATCCTGCATGTTCTGTAATTTTTAATTGAATAAATATTATTACTATATAACATAAAATCTACATTATAGTTAATTACTTACTAACAATAAGATTTATAATAAAATACCTTGTAAAGATGTAAAAACGTCTGACATCTCGAAACGTGCAATAAGTTCGTATACTATTTCACGTGATAAGCGAAAATGCATGACAAAATCTCTGTGAATATAACCTCTGACAATATCTTCAATATAATTATTTATTTTAATATGATGTACACGTTCCATATTATTTAATAACACTTCAATCAAATGTAGTAGTTCATTAGCTGTAATATATATATATATATATATATATATATATATATATATATATATATATATATATATATATAAATTATTTTTTCAATAACTTTTATATCACATATGTAGCTGTCCTGTTTTACAGTTTAGAAGTAAATATTTTTTACGCTTACCATATCGTTCTTCATATCGTGGGTAAGGTAAAATTGGAGGAATTAATACAGGTAATTCTAATTCTCCTTCGTCATCTGAAATATCCAACAAATTTAATATTTCACGTGGATCTGCCATTTCGACTGATTTCGACAATTCTGCACTTTGTCGTTTGAGTTGAAATTACAATTAACTCGTGGAATCGCTACACTGGATATATTTTGTATATTTTGATATACAGTTAAATGCGTAAATAATCCCGAGTAAATCACGTTGTCGTTACACATTGAAAAAAAGCCCAAACACAATTCTCTACTCCGTAAAACTTTAGTATATGTCAAGCGGCCCTGATAAGCATGTACCATTTTCCACCGATAAGGTTATAAATGCGTTTATGACAATATTTTTTTTTAACATAACGAATAAGAATCACTAATATTAATGGAATAATTGATTATCTTAAATTATTAAAGAGGTTAAATATTATTAACTAATAATTATTATCAATTGCTCATTTTTTAAATATTTTTTTAATGAAGTCAATGATATGAGCATAATTGATTCGATGCAATCTCCTCAAAAAAAAGTTGTTTGCGGATTTAAATACGCGGCGAACACCGCGAACATTCGAAAATATTTATAATAATAGAAATAGTACTGCCATTGGAAGTATAAATTTTCGCTCTAAATTTTCACGCTCTCTTCATTCAGTCTCTCGATTTCCCATTACGCGCACGCGCTTGCCCCGCGTGTTTCTCGTTCGCGCGCTTCTCTCTTTCTCTTTTCATTTTTTGTCTCCCCCCTCCCCTCCTTTAATCAATTATAACAACAACGCGTTGAAAAATTGAAGAAATTACAAAAACCGGTTTCCAGAATACGGTCCAGAAGATCGGTAACGAAAAACTATACACTCTATAACACTCCCCGGAAAATTCTACCCCTATTTCATATAGGCTTGGTAAAAATTTGGTCCATTGGTTTTCGAGATCATAGCGAACAAAAAAACTGCAAACCCTGTTGCTTTATAATAATAGTATAGATAAGATATTATATTTAATTAGTTTTATAATTGTATTTTTTAGTTTTATTTTGGCAGGTCATATACTACTACAGTTCATACAACTACAGTTATATTATTTCAAAAAAAGTATTGATTCTGCTTACGAATAATTATTTCAAAAAAAGTATTGATTCTGCTTACGAATGTGTCCCAAATTACCAAAACTACAACTACGAAATTATGTTATTTTCAATATTCTTGTAGGACTAGCGATACATACCCATTTTTTGGTAAGACACTGTTTGATTTATGCAAAGAATGCACTAACTTAACATGTGTTTTTTTGTCCTACGGTTATTAATGAAAAAAGTGTTACCGTGGAATCGACAACTTCCAAGCGTAGGACTGGGAAAACGTACCACCAAATTTGTAGGACTATGTGGCCATTTAATTATACAAATATTTACTAAGCTGCATACAAAAAATTAGCTGGTTATTAATAATTTTTATGATCTCGTTATTTTGACATATTCGGAGCGGAGGACGCTCCAGTCAAACCATCCATTTTGTAGGACAATTGTTTTTCCGAGTTTATTATCCAATTATCTTAACATTTCAATAAAAAACTTACTGTTAGTCAGACAATTTCGACACCCCACCAAATTGACATGTTTTACACCTGCGCACTTCATTAGCTACCTCTATCGAGATTTTTCACAGGGAAGAACTTGGGCGTCTTGTCGAACCGAACCTACTCACGAAGATTTAGCCTGTTATTAATCACTTTAAAAAACAGGCGGCGGCTGCTGGACTATAAGCCCCGAGTATCCGATCTAATAAAAATAAGGAGCCAACTATTAAGCGAAAGAATGAAAAAATTTTGGAAGCTTTAAAAGTGCAATTATTTTACACAAAAATCTTAACGTATTAAAACAATAATAATTTCGCGATTTTATCAGCAAACATTTTTTTATCTAACGATTATTCTATGATTAATTAATATTTTATTAAAAAGCATTTTATGAGATTGCACGAGCTGCAATGAGATGCGATGGATGTGTCAGGTGTGACATGTTAATCTATATTGAGTGTAGAGTGGAAATTATTTGTAATTTTTCGAACAGGCCATAATAAAGTTGCGCGTGGTATGATATTCATTCAGTGTATGTGACACACGATATTCTCGGCAACGGATATGGAAATGTTCTGCTCAACAAAACTTGCAATAATTATGATTTGTTATTTGTTTAATGTGACAATAAAATGTTTGGGTTTGGCAATGCAAATAAAAATTAATGTTATGTAATTCAATTTAATTTATGTAATTTTTGCGCACGCAGCAAATTTATATGTCTGCTCTGATAAGCATTATATATGTTTTGTTACAGAAATCTCTTTTTCTCTCATTCTTGCTCTCTTTTTTTCTTTCTATAATACTTTATTAATAGCTGATTCAGTAATATCTCGTGTATAATATTATTTAAATAGTTAATAATTTTTTAATCAGTATATTATTTTATCTGACTTAAAAGAAGATATGCATTTGTATTTATCGATAAATTGATTAAAAATAAATTGTTTGGATATTGTATAGCAACACATTTACACAGTATCTATTTATAATACATAACATTATACTAAATATATTTAAGACAATTAAAAATCTATTGCTTCTCTTTGTATTGCGTTATGCAAATTTTATATATTGTGTTTATTATTTTTTGCTCATAATATTAATTATTCCTCTGCTTAAATTAATAGATGTAACGCTTATTTTTCAAATGTAAACATAATAGGCCCAGTAAGCAAGGAACATTAAATTAACGTTTAGAAATATTTACTTTATGTGTATTTTTTAAACGTTTTTTAATAATATTATACATATATTTGAAAAATATTATTTTGTAATATGATTTTTCTGAATGTTGTTAAAATATTTTAAAAACGTTACAGAAAATATTTTTCAAATGTTACTCTGACATTTATTTGAGATCAATGCAACAGTTCAAAATTCCTTGTAATTTGAACTTGGAAATAACGTTGGTAGTATATTAATTTTCTGTTGTTAGAATGTTATTGTTTTATATGGTGCGCAACGCTTATCGCGACAGCCATGATGCGTACATTATCCTACGATGCGTGAGTGCGTATACACGCGTATGGATCGAGCAGTGCGAAGTGCTCTTTATTTACAGTATATTTATATATAAGTAAGTATAAACTATTATATTCTAAAAATTGTATATTAATAATAAGAACTCAATTGACCATACGTGCTATGAATAGTTGATATGATGATCTATAACCTATAATTTAGGTTAACTATAAATAACGTTCTTTGGATGGAATTATTATTTGCTATTTTCTTGCAATTTACTGCCGATTATTTTCAGCTGTTTGAGCGCGTCAAGATCATGAGCAGAGACGCATGCTTGTCGCGACAGCCAATCGGAAGCAGTAATAGTTTTGGAGACTGTAGTGGCATTATCTTACATACGTATGATGCGTGAGTGTGTCATATATACGTACGTTTGTGCTTGTGCTGTCGAGCGCTTATTTTAATTGTATACAACATTTTTATATGGGTAAGTAATTAATATATTCTAAAACTTGCATATTAATATGATAAGAACTTAATCTATATGTGCCCTGTAAATAGGTAGCTGGTGATTCAAGATGTATTTTTCGACCTATATAAGAGAGAGATTTGCAGAAGAAAAGAAATATACCAGAGTAATAAAGATTGAACACATTTTTGATGTAATCGGGCCACGAGGCTGACTGCTACGTGCCTGCTGTCAGTCTCGTGGCACGGATTCGATCTGCACGGGGTTGTCGATCACGCCGTCCCGCGTTATATTATTTTCCTTGCAATTTATAATAATAAACTGCATTATATAGAATTACAAGTATAAATTTTTCAGGTGAACAAGGTTATGTTAATTGGAGGGAAACATGAAAAGGATTTTATTAGAAGAAGTATGAGTGTTACATTTTCTGATGACTTAGCCTCCATGTGTTTACAGACTGGCCAAAAAAATAATTATAAAATTGGAGATACGCACACAATTCTGAGCATTAAAAGTAAGTATTAAAAATAATTTTTTAAGAGAGATATATATATATATATATAATTACTTGCAGTATTAAATGTTATGTTTTATGTCTCAGAATTTATTAAAATTGTCTCCTATTTTTTTGTGGCAATTATCGTTAAAAAGCAGGACACACACACGTTAAAATTCTTACAAAATAAAAGAAAAATATATATCCATAAACTAATACTTTTGATCGTTTTAGTATATATGTAAACTATTCCGGAAACTTTTGTGTTATTTCAATAATTATCATAAGTTTTAATTGCCGTTAAATTAACATTATTTATTTCTTTTATCTAACAATAAACTGTATTGAATTTTTCTTATTCCAGAAGCTTTTAGAGCAATATTCCCTCGGAGTACAGAAAAAGATTTTGAACACATTGTAATGGAGTGGTTCAGATTCGCAAACGTCCATAAGGAAAGAAAAAAACATTAAAAAGGTAATGTAATGTATTTCGGTATATACTCTCCATAAAATAAAATCATTATAGTTTGCCGCGTTATAATTTATAAGTAACTTTTTCACTAATTTAATTCTACTTTTATTTTTCAGGAAGTGATAAATATATTATCTTACTTGCGTAGCTCCGCGCGAGTGATATATTATTATAGTAACAAAATAAGGGTCTTAGGTTTGATCTCGACTCAGTCTGCATCCCGCATATACAGTCCTCGTTTAACTTGTTTCACTGTAAGGGATTGATTAAGCGAGGAAGTAAATGGTTTAAGGATTCGTGGTTTAAGAACCCAAAAGTTTAAGGATTAAAAGACCTGTATGTGGTTTAATAATCTGTCTCCGATTGTTCGTATCCGTATTCGATTTTTTTATTTGAAAGATGAGTTTTATCCTAAAACCTTCCATTAGGATCAGTGACCTTCACCAAAGATATTATATTGTGATAAACTGAAAATGTAATATATGGTATATATTATTTCTATATAAATAAAACTTTTTTTATGATAATTAGTGAATTATTCCCCAATGCAGATTAGTATATAACAGGCCTGGGCAACTTCGAGCTCCGGAGCCACGACACTCCCCTACTTTCCGTGGATAGAAAAGAAGTGTCGTGATTCTAGAGCTCAAAGTTGTCCAAGCCTGGTCTATAAAAGCAATCTAAATATTAATTAGACAATAAATATTGAGATATTTTATTACTATTGCATATTTATTGAAAACATGTTGCCTGTAATAGAAATAAAACATTAGTAAGAACTTTAAATAAATGTTAAAATTAATATTACGGTAATCTTAATATAATATTGTAATAAAGTTGATAGTACATTTAAATTTTTATCTCAAAAACATTGCAGAAATGATAGAAAAACGTTAGCACAATGTTATTTGCAACGTTATGGCACTCCCATTTCAACATTACTGAAATTTCGGAATCGTGGTCAAAGTATGTTCATAATGATGTTCTATACAACATTAAGAACTACATATTTAACAACATTACAAGTTATAGAATATCGTTGCAATAACATTGTAATAATGATTTTTTGCTTACTGGGGGGTAAATAGAAGCAATTCTTTTAAGGAGAATTAGAATTAGGAGAATCAGATTTTGATCTTTACCAACGACTTCGAGAAATCCAGTGATGCTGGACATCGGGTCAGTATTAACCTGGCACATGTACCAACCACTGTCGGTCTTGCGCGTGTCTTTTATGTGCAAAGACCACAAACAATGGCCAATATGTGTCACAGAGATCCAATGATTCTTCGTAATAACGCTGTTATCGTCAGAATCATCTGCGTATCGACTCGTAGCCACACGCTACCTACAACACAAATCACATAATGGGTCAAGTAAATAATCCATTTAAATAAAATTTCGCAAATAGCTCTGTACTCGTTATGCCGGTCCAAATGCCTTGTTTATATATCGAGTTTTCTGGAAATGTATAACACATCAGAGAGAGAATTTCAATTTAATTATAGTCCATGTTAAAAATGCGACGTAATGGAAGTTATGTATTATATACATGTAGTAGAAAAATTAATTCGTGTTGACAGACGAATGATTGCAAAAGATGAAACAAGGAAAATATCGAAAAAAAATAAATACAAAAGTAGAAATGTTATTTTACAATCAAGAGACACGGTAGTGTCTCGCGCCAAGTACACGTGGAGCGAGACCGACCGTGACTCTTTTACGCGACGCGACGCGAGTACTCGAAATGTTGAGATCTCGATATAGAATCTACGCCGACGTAATGCTTGAATCCCCGGCCATTGTCGGGACTCAGCATGAAAAAACACGTCTTGCTATCCGGAAGATTACAGAAAAAGGTTAATTTACTTACCACCAATATATCCTGTTTATTCTTGCAAATAAACCCGTTTTTACTTCCTTATTCCTTTTCGCTTCTCGAAAGATATTCCTCTTGGCACTCAAAACACTTCTAGAAACACGCTTGGAACGGCACGGCGAAACGACCGGATTGCCTTTTCGCCTCTTCGTGAAGTTCGTGAAACAATCCCAGATAGCCAAATCTGTTCGAACAAGTAATGCCAAATACTTGCTACAAATTTTGGTTTCAGAAATGGTACAAATTTGCATCAAAATTTGTTTTATCAAATGTTGTCGACAAACTGCTAGCAAATACGTAGCAAAACATGCGTACCCAATTGACGCCAAATTGATACCAAATACCGAGCAAAGCTTAGTAACTATCTGATAACAAATTGGCACCAAATTGCTGTTAAAGTTTGTTGACTAAACTTAACGCCAAATTGATGCCAAATATTGAGCAAATTTTGGTAACAAAACTTAAGAACAAATTGATGCCAAACACCAAGCGATGTTTAGGGACAATATTTAACTGCAAATTGGTGCCAAATACAGGGCAAATCGTGATAACACTGCCTGACAACAAATTATCAGCAAAAATCAGCAAATCTTATCTAACCATTTATAAATAACAAAATACTTTTTAAAAAATATTTTTTTAAAAAGCATATTAAATAAATATAATTTTTTTATTAATTTAAAATAAATTATTTTATACATATATTAAAAATCTTTACATTTATGACATATATTATTATAAAATATAATATAAAGTAAATAAAATTATTAATTACAAAGATGTTACTAAAAATGTTACAAATATTGCAATAAATGCAAAAATGACACATAGCGTTTTCGGCTGGAGCGAGGTTAATCCAACTCAGGTTACTTTGTTCAAGGATTGAACAATCACAGTTATTCTTCTAAAGAATGGAATAACCGTGATTGGTCAGTTATAAAAGAAAAGAAATGGGTTAACCCTGCTTCAGTCGAAAACGGCAATAGTCTCTTATTCAGTCTTATATGACAAATTTTATGTCGATATTCTTTCCATCTGATCTATACAAAAAGCAAGCACAATCTTTTTCTTCTAGCTCTTATAGAGAAACAGCACATTGACTACGTTTACATAACACCGTTACCCAATCAGCAGACAATGTTTTTTAAATGTGTTTTTAATATTTATTTTTTATTAATTATACATTTGTACAATTCATTGTAAAAATAATATTTATTTAATGTTTATTAAATATTTATTTTACATTATTTATTTGGAGTAATGATTTAGAAAAAATATTTATTAAACGTTTATTTAATATTTGTTTTACATTAATAAGTTATTTGCAATAATAAGTTAAAAAATCATTTATTTAACATTTATTCGACATTAATTTAATATTTATTTTATATTAATTATTTATTTGCAATAATGATTTAAAAAAACATTTATTTAATATTTATTCGACATTAATTTAACATTTATATTACATTAATTATTTATTTGCAATAATGATTTTTAAAAACGTTTATTTAACATTTATTCGATATTAATTTAATATTTATTTTACATTAACTATTTATTTGCCATAATGATTTAAAAAAACATTTATTTAACATTTATTTGACATTATTTTAATATTTATTTTACATTAATTATTTATTTACTGTAATAATTTGAAAAAAAACGTTTATGTAACGTTTATTCGAAATTAATTTAATATTCATTTCACATTAATTATTTATTTGCAATAATGATTTGAAACCACGTTTATTTAACATTTATTTGACAGTAATGTAATATTTATTTTACATTAATTATTTATTTGCAATAGTGACTTAAAGAAACATTTACTTAACATTTGTTCAGATATTGCGTTCGAATTCCTTCGCGTTTTGCAAACGCCCGATCGTTTTATTCAGATGGCGCGACGCGCGACTCTCAAAGCGCCCCACCTCCTTTCTCGCTCTCGTTCAGTGTCATGGCCGCACTTGCTGCGTTTCTTCGGACGAGACAAGTACGTTTTCCTTTTTTCGTAACTGATTAAGCTAAGCGGCACGTATTCTGGAGACCAACCAAGCGAGATTCGACTTGCCAGGGAGAGCTCACCGCCAGGAAAAGGAGAGCTGCGGCAGCCCGCGTCCGAGAGGGAGGATTGAAGCGTTGAGTCCGGTACAGCGAGCAGGGCCCATTTCGATATTCTCATTTGGGACGCCATATTGGAAGAACGACATTAGTAGTACAAGGGGCTCTGCAAGGTTAATTCTCGTCTTGAAATCTTGGAATTGCTCTCATTCTTGCGGCTCTGGTTTATATTCTAGCCTGCGTTATTCTTTGACAGATGTACCGCCCTAGTCGAACTCCCCGCCTGGCAGTGTCCTCGAATCGGATCACGCGGGAGTATTAACGGCGATTGCCGCGAGGCCTCACGCCACTCTGACACGCTTGGCTCTAGAAGACCGTGACCGCCCCGGGGCACGAAGCCCTCGGGGCACGCGCTCCGCCTAACCGAGTAAGTAAGGAAACAATGAATTGATCTCGTAGACAAATGCAGAAGCCCCCCTTTCTTTTCTTTTCTTTTCTTTTTTTTCTTTTCTTACTTTGATTTTAATCAGTAATCCAGACTCCTTAATCTGTCCTGTAAGATCTGGTTTTATTTCAGTTTTTTTCTATTCGATCTGCAGGACAGATTACTTGTTTGACAGATTTGTTTTGTTTGATTGCATTTCAACTAATGTAAAAATCTTTATTTATTATTAATTTTTGTCACATCAATATATTTTACTTTTGTTTTTGTAAATATAACTACATATACTAAAAACGAAATTTGACTTAATCAAAAGAACTCTCTTTCTTTCGCTCATCTACCTAAGAGTTTTAGACAAACCTGCTGTGTTTGCCATTATGTTTCTAAAAAACATTTATTTAATATTAATTTAATATTTACTTCAAATATTATTTTATATTAATTATTTCACTATAAGAGATGTTTTATTAATTTTCTCTGTTGTCGTTTTGCTCTATAAATGCCGTTTCGTGGCAAATTTCCGCGTCACGTATCTATATAAAAGCTGATACATATCATACTATTATATAATATTATATATGTATGTGTTATAATTATCAGTCGATTGAAGATGGACGAATTCACACACACATCACACACACATATTATACATATATATATATATATATATATATATATATATATATATATATATATTTATTTATTTATTTATTTATTTATTTATAGAGATATATTTAACATTAACAGACACACCGGCAGCAATAACGAGGCTCATTCAGATGACAACGATGATAACTCTGAAAACTGCGAGAATAGTGATGAGAACAATGAGAACCAAAAGAATGATGAGGAAAAAAATCTCCCATAAAGATATTTTACATGGGATATCCTGTCCAGCTCTATAATGTTTTATAAATATAAAGATTTCTTTTAACATATGTATAAAATAATTTATTGTAAATCAATAAAAAATTATATGCTTTTTATAATTTATGCTTTTAATTTTCCCTAAAAAAATATATATTTTAGTATTAATGGCTACGCGTAACAAGGCTTGCTGCAATTTGGCGTCAAGCTGTGTCATCAAGATTTGCTCTGTATTTGGTGCCAATTTGCTGTCAAGTATTGTTCTCAAATTTTGTTTGATATTTGATATCAATTTGGCGTCAAGTTCTTTCGTCAAGGTTTGCTCGCAATTTGGCACAAATTTGCTATCGAGCTTTTGTTGGCAAGCCTTGTTCACAATATGGCGCAAATTTGCCGTTGAACTTTTGCTGCCCTGTTTTGCTCGATATTTGGCGTCAATTTGGTATCAAGTCATGTACACAAGCTTTGCTAGCAAAACACAAGCGTATTGCAGACACAGATGGCACGGAATTTGTCGACAAGTTTTGCGCGTATTTGGTGTCAATTTGGTTACAATTTGCTGACAAATTGGGATGGCGCCCTTAGCGCCACAACGCACTCTCGCCACGTATAGCGATTCACAGCCCAACTAACCAATCACGTAGCACGATCAACTACGATACATGTATTCCTCCGCCCTGCGGCCAATCACAGATGAAGTTGCCGACGACAAACCAAGCGCCGCGAAACAAAAGTTACGGATATGCATCAACGTTAAAATTCATTTCATCCTTATTGTAAAACCAACAAAATATCTTATTGTAAAATGTTCACCAAATGTAAAACAAAGATAAATGATGCTCACGCCGAGCATTGCAAAATGTGAGCGCATAATATCACGTATCCGCCAAAAAAACAAATGCGTCGCGGCACAGAATCACGACACGGCAGCGTGATTGGGACCATGATGTAAAAAGAAAGGTGTTTCATTCCCGAGATGCGCAGTGGTCTAAAATAATGGCTGCCTTCTGACCAATCAAAAAGCCTCCCCAAATGTAAAAAGCAACATGGCTACTTCCGTTATATGTAAGAGGTTAGATTGTTAGCCGCCGCATGAGCAGATTCTCGCTTAGATCCAACCGGCGATCCAACGACTCCGAGAACGTGACGAAGGTGTTGTCGCGCAGCATCAAATGCCTCAAATTCGGCAAGCCGACCAGAGAACCATCCTCCATTGTGGCCAGTCGTTTATTACTATTCAGCCCATGATATCCAGCACCGCCAGTTGCTCGAGACTTTTGAACGCGTCGTCCGGCAACGAGGAGAAGGCGTTCCAGCCGATGTGAAGCTCGGCGAGGGCGTTCAACGGCGCTAGGGCTGGCGCAGACGGAATAGTTCACAATTGGTTGTTGAGATACAGCACCCGGAGGGTGCCCAACTTGTGAAACGCGCCTGGCTCCATCGTGCCTTCGGCCACAAGAGGAAGTGATCCACAATTTCTTGGGCCCAACGAATCTACTACGATAAGAGGTTTGTCCTGGCTATCTTGAAATGTGCCAACTTATTATTAGTAAGCTACATATTATATTTTGTTTACAGAAACTAGATTGTTAGCCGCTGCATGTGCCTTCAGCCTTCCTTTCTGTCTATGCTAAATGGTAGTGAGTTACGGGCTTTACTGGATGAAGCTATAACATACAAACGTCTGAAAGATCAGAAAGGATAGTCTAATCTGTTTAAAGTACGTACAGGCTTTAAAATTATGTATTGAACATAAAAATGCTATTGTGTTAAGATGTATAGATTGATATGTGTGCTTTGTAGGAACTTTTGCAAGAGACAGAAGCAGACGAGACTGAGGAAGGCTGTAGAGTAATATTTAATTCACGCTGTCTTCCGGGCTCAAATCGCAGGAGGCATAAACGGGAGTCTGTGTCCGAGCGTTTGACACATGGCGGATCATTGCAGAATTTAGCGCAGCCTATAGTTTCGGAATTCGATAGTAGTTTTGCTTATCTGACGTCTAGTTCGTGTCATACTTACGGAAGTAGTAGGAGAAAGAATAAAAAATACACAGGACCCAGTGTATAAACTGTCTAATAAAGAAAATGTTGATAAAATAAAATAACGTTATAAAATATAAATGCATTTATTTATTTGTTATTATTATATTATACTAACATCTATATACTTACTTTTATATACTTATTTTTTATGAATAGCACGGCTTCTGCAACTTAGAGCGGTCTACATAGTCCGATCTTATATTTAATATTATCATAGGTTTATATTAATAAGGCATTGCAACGGCCATTGTATCAATGACAACATTTTATAACGTAACTAATGGTTCAATGAAGAAAATTTGTTTTTGAAAAAGAAATTCTTATTTCGTCGGTTGCGTTCCGACATCCGACTGATTGTAGAACCGGCCTAATCAATCTAGGTTAATGATTTTATCATTTCAAATTATATCACGTATTTTTATTTACGTAGTCTTCTATTACTTTAAAAATTTTTCATTTTGTTTGTATTTTTTTTACATTTACAACTTTTCTTTACATTTTTACTAATACTGCATTAGAATTTCGCGCTACATTTGGGGAGTGAATTTGATTGGCTGCTCCGTATTGGCCGCCATTATGCGCAATGAAACACGTACCTTTCTTTTTACATCATGATTGGGACCATCGAGACTGTCGAGAGTGTCGAGAGCGTCCGAGTCGAATGTAGACCCAGGCACATAACAAAATTTAAGCAGTAAAACTCAAGCAGTAAGCAAATCAGCTAATCACAGTCAAGAACTTAAGGCGCGGCCCTAAGTGGTAGCGAATCCATACCGTTGATTTCTTACTGCTTAAGTTTTACTGCTTAAGTTTTTCTATTATGACCATGACCTTACGGTCGACGATAATGCTGGTTCTACAATGCGAGTCGTGGGTCGTAGGTCGTAGGAAATTGACTAATTACATTCGAATTTGCGGAGAATAATCGACTGTGATTGGTCAATTTCTTGCAACTCGCGACTTGCAACTGCTTGCGACACGCATTGTAAACCCCGCATAATTGTAAAAGTTACGAATATACGACGACAATTTTATGTTCACCCTGCGTTCCGTAACGCGCATATGCGCGCATTTATCTATAGTATACGTAACGTTTACTATAGAAATGCGCGCATATGCGCGTTACGGAACGTGGCCTAGATCGAGTGTATCCACTAAGTTTCGACATGTGTGTACAGCTTGATGCTTTGTTATTTATCGACACTTAAGGCCGGTATTCATACTCAGGAGGTCGATTCTGTATTTTGAGATGAGATGAAATTTACAAAGTGAACAGATTTACTAGATTTCGACAAATGAAATTGTAAATTTTCTAGTGAATTTCTTTACTTTTGTAATTTTTATTTCGTCCCAAGATACAGAATCGACCCCCCCCAGGTTTAAAGACCGTCTCAAGGTGATCCTAAAGCCGTGATTCTAACCGGTTTTTTTCTTAGCACTAATCTTTTAATTGGCTTTATAGAAATGCAAAATTCTTGTCTAGAATTAAAGTACGCATCAAAATCTAGGGGCCGTATTCATAGTCGAACCTCAAGTCGACACTTAAGACGATCTTGACCAAGGCAGTCTTATTCAATCTAGACCGTCTTGATGTTAGCAGCCCAGCAAACGAAAAAGGATTAAAAGATATTAAATTTTTTTAATACCTTTGAATCCCTTTTTTGGCGGAATTAGATGAAATTAGATGGGATTCGAAATGAGATGGTTCAATCCCATGGAATCCAAAAATCCTGGGCAGCCGAGCGTCGTGATTGGCCGAGCCTGTGCCTAGGCAACCGAGCGCCGTGATTGGCGGACAGCGATCCGTGCTATGCGGATGGCTAGCCCTGGTGAGGCGATTAATTCCGTAAGAGCGGCTCGCGCCGCTATAGGCGACCGGCGCCGAGGAGGCGATCAACGCCGTAGGCGACTTACGCCGAGGAGGCGATTAACGCCGTAGGCGACTTGCGCCGAAGATGCGTAGCGTCTGAGCGCTCTTGCCTTCGGTGACTGGCGCCGGAAAAGAAAAGAATTAATTAATTGTGGTCCCGTCGGGGACCTCCTTATATACTGGACGGTGCGGAATTTTGAACTCGAGAAGGTGCCGCGACGATGCGACGCCTACCGGCATCGATGCGAACTGCCGGTAATGCAGGAATTCGATATATACATATTGATTTCCAAATTTGGGATTCAATGGTATTTATTTCATTGTCGGAATAGTCGGAATTCAATGGAGTTCAACACGGACACTTTTCAATCCCTATCCTGGCATTCAATGGTATTCATTTTATTGTCAGAATAGACGGAATTCAATGGAATTCAATACGGAAATTTTTAATTCTTAGTTTGGCATTCAATGGTATTCATTTCGTTAACGGAATCAATGGTATTCAATGGAATTCATGACGAAACTTTCCAATCCCTAACCTGGCATTCATTTCGTTACGTTTTTGTGTCGGAATTGAATGGGAATCAAAAAAGACAAATTCTTTCCAAAATAAGGAATTCCATGATATTGAAACTATTTCAATCCCTTTTTTGGACAAAATGGAATTCGGAAGGTCCTTAATTGAATTCCTGGCAATCCGTTTTAATTCTTTTCAATCTTTTTTCGTTTGCTGGGAGATTTCATAGTCGTGAAATAAGATTATCTTCGCGAAGAAGATTTTGCTCAAATAAGTATTATTTGATTCAAGATCGACTTCGATCTCGAATCGTTCTCAAAGCGATGCTTATAATGCGATTCACAAACACATTTCAGCATCCGAATGTAGATTACCTTATTAGTTATGAATTTACAGTCGTCTGTATTTTTACGCATATTGATAAATATTGATAAATAATTACTTATTTCGCCATAGACGTGTATATATTAATAAGATACACGTGTCAGTGCGATTAATTTTCAAATACAATTGCTCATGTGCCGTATTTTTATATAGTAATTATTAATTTTGTAAATAGAGTTGTCCGACGTACATTTCTGTATTACACTCACACTGCTCTATTTAAAGTTAATTAGTAATTAACCTAACCTAATAACCTCCGTATGGATTACCGAGCAATTGCATAGATTTTCACCAAAGTTCTATTGTAAAAATATTATAGGAAAGGGATAGCGCGTAAGTATAAAGTATTCTATTTCTAAACCTTAAGCTTTATATTTATCGTAATCAAATTATATAAAATAATATATCCTGTAAATTACAATCTCATGGAAATATATTATGTTTTCTTTCTTCAGGGTAAACTTTACATCACTGGTTATCGAGATTTCAAAATCTCGTGTACTCGCAACTCGTCGCGTAAAAGATCCATGGCGCGGTTTCGCTTCGCGTACACTTGGCGCGAGACACTAACGTGTCTCTTGATTTCCAGAGAGGCTCAGTACTCACAACTTTAATGTTTTGTAAAAATTATTGTGGAGAATGTGAGTTTTACATTGTTACACGGAGAAAAGTTACGGTTGCTACAACAGAATAATAATGTTAATTTTCGCCCATCCATACAAAAGGGTTATGGAAACCATAGTACTCTGGAAGTGACCTATAGGTTGCCCTAACCTTAGTGAGGGTAGCTACTATATGGATGTTGCAACCATAATATATGGATGTTACAACCATAATATATGGATGGTACAAAAACAAATATTCAACCGACAAAAAAAATATTTATTTTGAAATTTTATTACTATTTTTTAACTAAATTGTTTCTTAAGATGCAGTAATATGATTATAATATTTTTTCGTATTTGAAAAAAACACTTCCTTGGTAGGATTTGAACTCGGGACCTCTGGATCGTGAGCCAACTGTCTTACGTGGTAGACTACTTCTTAATTTAATGTAAGTGTTATATTAGTCTACATATGTCATAATCAGCGCAAATATATAATTTTTCAAAAATCATCTTAAGAAACAAATTCAGTTTAAAAAAAGTAATAAAATTTTAATTGGATATATGATATAATATTTCTTAATGTCGGGTGAATGTCAGAAACCAGTGTCAACTTGTTGTAACAGATTATTGAGATGTGGAGAGGGGATTTAGTGAGGGGGTAGCCGGAATAAATCTAGCGAACTATTTGTACTTTATTTATTCACACGAGGCCTGGTTGTAATGGTTTCCCAGACGACACTGAAAATGTTTCGCGGCGTGGTCGCGCGTGCGACACTCGTTTTTCACCCGACTATAGCGAGACATCCTATACTTCCGATCACAGCATCGAGAATGATCGGCTTCCGGCTAAAGGCCGATTCGCAGATGCGCGTTAAACAATTTCGCCTTAACTACAACTCATTACGAAATTTGTGTTCGTAAATATATTTATGAAAAAAGTATAATTATAAAATTAAAACATCCTTATCATATAGAACTAAAGTGTATTTGTGTCATTTATTATAGCAACACTATTATTGAGATTAACAAAGCACGAGAAAGTAAAAAACAAAATTATCAAAATGCACGTTGTCTAAAATACATAGCAAAGCGTTTTTTTAAATATTACATATAATATGTATATTTATTTAAAATTTTGTGCAATAAAAAGTGCAATGAAAAAGAAAGACATATTCTTGTTACCCTTTCCAAAAACCTTTCCTAAACATTTCGTGAAGAAAGTAACAATATTTTACAAAATATTTATCATAATAATTTAATAAATATTTAATAATATGTACCATAATATTTACGATAAACATTTTTATAATATTTATAATAAATATTTATCATCTGTTCAATCTAAGACTATAAAAATATTTATGAAATATTTTGATAAATATTTATAAAATATTCAAATAATTATTATAAATATTTTGTACATATTTTATAAATATTGTGTGCTGTTTGGGTAATTGAATTCCTGGCAATCCCGTTTTAATTCTTTTCAATCTTTTTTCGTTTGCTGGGAGATTTCATAGTCGTGAAATAAGATTATCTTCGCGAAGAAGATTTTGCTCAAATAAGTATTATTTGATTCAAGATCGACTTCGATCTCGAATCGTTCTCAAAGCGATGCTTATAATGCGATTCACAAACACATTTCAGCATAAGAATAAGATTACCTTATTAGTTATGAATTTACAGTCGTCTTATTTTACGCATATTGATAAATATTGATAAATAAGACGATCTTCGCCAAGACGTGTATATATGTAATAAGATACACGTGTCATGTGCTATTAATTTTTTTAAATACAATTGCTCATGTGCCGTATTTTTATATAGTAATTATTAAGGACCACGCACACAAACACGGAAATCTGGGCCCCGGTCAAATTTCTCCAAACTTTGAGATTTTTTAGCTTATGACCCCCCAATCAAAAGTCCTTATGGGCTCGAACCTCCAGGAAGTCATGGAAAACAGTTATGGGGTATGGAAGTCGACGAAATATAAGTAGTCGAGTATACACGTTTTCTCGAATTCAAGGGGATCTATTATAATAACTAATGGGACAAAACTTTTTGAAATTGGAGAGGACTATCTGATAGTCTGGACCAATAAAGCCTAACTAGGGTCCGGTAGGGCCCAGTAAGGGCCGAGCCAGGTTTTTATGATGGAAATCTGGATTCATCGCAGAATTAGATTCTGTGACTAGGAATATATTCAGATCGTAACCGACCCGACCAATTAAAGCAAGATCCGGTGTGAACCCGACCAATTAAGGCAAGATCAGTTTGTGGATCCGACCAATTAAGGCAAGATCCGGTGTGGACTCGACCGGTTAAAGTAAGATCCGTTGTGGACCCGACCAATTAAGGCAAGATCCGGTGAAAACCCGACCGGTTAAGGCAAGATCCGATGTGAACCCGACCGGTTAAGGTAAGATCCGTTGTGGACTCAACCAATTAAGGCAAGATCCGGTGTAGCGGTGTAGCGACGGGTTAAGGTAAGATCCGTTGTGGACTCGACCAATTAAGGCAAGATCCGGTGTAGCGACCGGTTAAGGCAAGATCCGATGTGAACCCGACCGGTTAAGGTAAGATCCGTCGTGGACTCGACCAATTAAGGCAAAATCCGGGGTAGACCCAACCAGTTAAGGCAAGATCTAGGTGTGGACCCGACCGGTTAAGGTAAGATCCGGCGTCAACTCTCCTACATATATCAATATGTATCTATCTCAATTATGAACATTTCTTCCACCAGCATCCGCGATATTAGCAAGGAGGCCAGTGCTTGGGTATTTAACATTAGGTTGATGACGCGCATATCCCAAGAACCATAACACACTTGCTATATGTGCGCATGTCCCAAGAGTCCTAGCTCCTGTCTTACATGTACAGTAATAACCGAGTATCGGCTCGTTATTATCATGTTGTCGGCATCGTTCTGTAAACTGTATCCACAGTTGATATCGTGTCGCGTTGCGAAATCTTGAATAGACTCTAAGACGAACAAGACCAGCTTCTTGTTGATGTACATCTACCTGTAATATTTCACTATTATCTCTCGAAAGTTTGTCCTGTATATAAGAAGGAGCGAGTTCTATTTGGTATATACCCATAGTTAAGTCTCTCAGATAATTTAGTGTAAGGGGTGGAAAATCTAAAACTTGATTGTGATCAAGTGTATCCCAGATAGCAATACGTCTTCCTAGATTTTCTTGAAGAACTTTATTTGTAGGTTATTAGCAGTGCGTGCTCTCTGAAGCATTTCCCTAGCTAAATCAGCTGTAGCACCTTGCATTAAAATATGCTCACGGTATCTATTAATAAGTGCCCCGGCTATTAGATAATATTCACGAAGGTGTATAACGTGATGGTACGCTATGATTTCCCTTGAAGAATTTAAAAATCATTTTTATGTGCCCATTACGAGCTTCCACAATCCATCGACTTTTAGTTATCAATCTGGAGTCGTTCGCATCTTCTGTACTGAGTTGAGTTTGACCCTCTTGAAGTAACGGTGGCATATGAGTTTCTATTCCCAGATTTTGTAGGAGAGGCAGAACATCTCTGTATCCACGATCAACTATAATGATAGCGTTTTCTCCCAACCATTCTCGTAACGCACCCGCATCATTTTGAAACTCTTTCTCTAGCATTGCGGCATCATTGTTCCTCGCATCAGAGAAATAAGGACCGTGGATATCCAGAATATAACCATCGGGGGCCACTATCAGAGCTGGCTTAACTAAATGCCTTCCTTTGTGTAGGCAGTATGATTGCCTCAGAGCTTGAAAATTGCTTGACTTTTCAATGTAACTGTAAGTACCATCGATACATGCAATAACCTTTCTCACGTTTTCTTCTTCATTGTATAAAGTGTTAGCGAATTCCGTGACGTGTTGCTGGATGTACTGCTCGCGGGTTATTGCATTTAATCCTATGTTTTGCGGTACAAAACGGATCATCAATGATTTCCTGACAGTACTAATCGCCATGCTCACGGCTTGTCTACTGTTATAATTAAATATCAGTTTAAGGAAGTCATCAGACAATCCTTGCTTGAGCTTGCACAAGAACATTAATAAATCTTTTTTATAGACATACCTGTTACGATTGTTTTCTAATACAGGATCACAAAATGTTAGCATCTCATTAAATTGATCTTTGGTGGTAGCAGTAATCGACCTAAACTCATCATCGGAGAATGAATTTTCATTTTCAAAATCTGGCCGATCATTTTTAGCCATTACCCTCAACATGTTTAAAAACTCCAGTAGTTCTCTACCAACGAGTCTATACAACTTATCCAAGTACGGGAGTCCAGGTAGTAAAGCCCGTAGAATGCAACCTTCATTATCAAGATGCTGAGGACAACAGCGAGCATTTTCAGTAATGTAAACATTTGCATTTACATATGCATTCGCTCTACAGCTCAGAGATAATCTTTCAGTATGTCCATTTCCATGACAAATGAAACAAACGTGATTATGAATTTGCCTCAAGACATTCAGTCTTGTGTATGATTCATCATTCTCGAATCGCATTTCATCATTGACGGAGCCACGACAAGCCAAACAAATGCGAGAATTCTCATCAATATCAGCAGGAGGCCTTCCTAAATTCCTCCGGAAACGATTAATGATTTCACGTCGATTTTCAGGATCATCTACAGGTATTCGTCCCAACACTCTAGGTCTTTGCACAATACCGCAAATGAAACAGTGTAGTCTGTTTTCAGCCATTGTAGACACAATTTATCTTATTTCAATCAATTTTTATTCATCCTTTGAAAATAAATAGCTATACATAAATCATTACAAATACTGTGAAGAAAATATTTTGTTGAGGAAGCTAAATAAAAGGTAAATGAAGAATCAGGAAGTTTGTTTTATGGGGGGACCACTTGGTCTGTTATAGCTTTGACAGGACAATACCATAAATCAGTAAATGAAGCAATATCAACATTTTGTTTCAGATAGGTTTCAACGATTTAGTTGCATTTTAAGATTCGCTCCAATAATAGTCTTGATAAATAATAATGAAAATTATGGAAATAAATGATACTCAAGAGTTGATGGATAAAATAGTTCTAAAAAGAACTGTTTGTGAATAATTGGGAAACGAAAATCTCTTACTTTAATGAAAATTCTACTAAGAATTTAGGAACAAATTGATTGCAAGTGATCAGAGATCTACAATCTGACTCCCAGCGGTCATTGGGTTCCAAGAGGGAAACGAGTATCAACCTTATTGGGACCTATTTTTATTGGATCTTTATTGTTGAGTAGAACATTTTTTGGGCCTTAATAATATTCGGTGGGGCTTGGACTCATTTCTTTAACCACTGGATCTTAACTTAACCGGTCGGGTTCACACCGGATCTTGCCTTAATTGGTCGGATCCACACCGGATCTTGCCTTAATTGGTCGGGTCGGTTATGAAATGTTAGTATCATATCTGAATATATTCCTAGTCACAGAATCTAATTCTGCGATGAATCCAGATTTCTATCATAAAAACCTGGCTCGGCCTTTACTGGGCCCTACCGGACCCTAGTTAAGCTTTATAGCCAAGATTGGTCCAGACTATCAGATAGTCCTCTCCAAGTTCAAGAAGTTTTGTCCCATTAGTTATTATAATAGATCCCCTTGAATTCGAGACAATTCAAGGATAAAAACGTGTATACTCGACTACTTATATTTCATCGACTTCCATACCCCATAATTGTTTTCCATGACTTCCTGGAGGTTCGAGCCCATAAGGACTTTTGATTGGGGGGTCATAAGCTAAAAAATCTCAAAGTTTGGAGAAATTTGACCGGGGCCCAGATTTCCGTGTTTGTGTGCGTGGTCCTTTGTAAATAGAGTTGTCCGACGTACATTTCTGTATTACACTCACACTGCTCTATTTAAAGTTAATTAGTAATTTAACCTAACCTAATAACCTCCGTATGGATTACCGAGCAATTGCATAGATTTTCACCAAAGTTCTATTGTAAAAATATTATAGGAAAGGGATAGCGCGTAAGTATAAAGTATTCTATTTCTAAAAGTTAAGCTTTATATTTATCGTAATCAAATTATATAAAATAATATATCCTGTAAATTACAATCTCATGGAAATATATTATGTTTTCTTTCTTCAGGGTAAACTTTACATCACTGGTTATCGAGATTTCAAAATCTCGTGTACTCGCAACTCGTCGCGTAAAAGATCCATGGCGCGGTTTCGCTTCGCGTACACTTGGCGCGAGACACTAACGTGTCTCTTGATTTCCAGAGAGGCTCAGTACTCACAACTTTAATGTTTTGTAAAAATTATTGTGGAGAATGTGAGTTTTACATTGTTACACGGAGAAAAAGTTACGGTTGCTACAACAGAATAATAATGTTAATTTTCGCCCATCCATACAAAAGGGTTATGGAAACCATAGTACTCTGGAAGTGACCTATAGGTTGCCCTAACCTTAGTGAGGGTAGCTACTATATGGATGTTGCAACCATAATATATGGATGTTACAACCATAATATATGGATGGTACCAAAACAAATATTCAACCGACAAAAAAAATATTTATTTTGAAATTTTATTACTATTTTTTTAACTAAATTGTTTCTTAAGATGCAGTCTATGATTATAAATATTTTTTCGTATTTGAAAAAAACACTTACCACCTTGGTAGGATTTGAACTCGGACCTCTGGATCGTGAGCCAACTGTCTTACGTGGTAGACTACTTCTTAATTAATGTAAGTGTTATATATAGTCTACATATGTCATAATCAGCGCAAATATATAATTTTTCAAAAATCATCTTAAGAAACAAATTCAGTTTTAAAAAAAGTAATAAAATTTTGAAATTGGATATATTGATATAATATTTCTTAATGTCGGGTGAATGTCAGAAACCAGTGTCAACTTGTTGTAACAGATTATTGAGATGTGGAGAGGGTGATTGTAGTGAGGGGGTAGCCGGAATAAATCTAGCGAACTATTTGTACTTTATTTATTCACACGAGGCCCTGGTTGTAATGGCTTCCCAGACGACACTGAAAAGTTTCGCGGCTCGTGGTCGCGCGTGCGACACTCGTAGTTCACCCGACTATAGCCGAACATCCTCGAGCGTCTCCGATCACAGCATCGAGAATGATCGGCTTCCGGCTAAAGGCCGATTCGCAGATGCGCGTCAAACAATTTCGCCTTAACACAACTCATTACGAAATTTGTGTTCGTAAATATATTTATGAAAAAAGTATAATTATAAAATTAAAACATCCTTATCATATCCTTATCAAATCCACTTTATTCTATGCAGAAATTCTTTGCGCGGGCAATGGAACTAAACTCTCAATCAGTTTCAGTGCTGTACCGTGCAGCTATATCTTATGGATCTCTCAACCATAATATTTGTGCTGCAGACCACATAAGAGAAGTAGCAATAATAATCCTTTGTTGAGGCAACCATATACAAGGGTATTGTAACCGAATGTCACGTATCGTAAGCACTACGGTTATGAAAACTGTATAAATGAGCATATCTTAACAGTTACATTCAATGTAATATCAATTTAACTTGAATTCACATACATTTCTTTTTCAATCATAGAGAATGTTGTTGTAACAACCGTAACATTTTTCTCCGTGTAAGTTTTTAAATTTTACATATATATATTACAAATGACATATATATGCAATGACATACATTTCAATTTTAATTATGTCCAAATAATATCTAAAATAAAACATTTTATAGTAGTGTTATAGAGAAATCTTTTAAAACTTATAAAAACTTAACAATGTAAAACTCACATTCTCCACAATGGTTTTTACCAATCATTAAGTTGTGAGTACTAAGCCTCTCTGGAAATGTAAAGTTTACCCTGAAGAAAGAAAAAATAATATATTTCCATGAAATTGTAATTTATACAGAATATATTATTTCATATATCTTGACTACGATAATATATAAAGCTTAACTTTCAGAAATAGAATACTTCATATACTTTCGCTCTATCCCTTTCTTATATTTTACAATAGAACTTTGGTGAAAATCTATACAATTTCTCGGTAAATGACATATATTTCAACATATATACACACATTTCGACATATATACACACACACAACTATAAAATACACACACAAAGATTGATATATTCGTATATGTGTTTGATAATCTATATTTGTATTCAGAAGTGCGTAAGTGTCCAACTGTGATAATTAGTCCTCCTAGTTAACAATGGATTTGGAAAATCCAAACAATCTGGCAATGCATGAATTAAATTTTTCGAGTGATGAGGAGGAAGTAGAAGAGATGCTGATGCGTGCTCCTAAGCGATATTTCCGTGATTATCAAAATCCTTTTGAATTCTACAGTGAATGGGAATTTAAACGAAGATTTCGATTTTCCAAAAATTCAGTAATGTTTGGCATCTTACCTTTAGTAGAAGAAGGACTTGCTAAAATAACAATCGAGGCTTGCCAATATCTCCTGTTGTACAATTATTAATATGTTTAAGATTTTATTCAATGGCAAGTTTTCAGGTATGCAAATTGTATATATATATATTACACATATATACGTGTGTTTGTATGTGTATTAATATATAAGAATAAATTAAAGAATTTTTTGTAGCTTGTTTTAGGGGATATAATAACAATATCACAACCAACAATTTCACGAATTGTGTTCAGAGTGTCCACTTTATTAGCTAGCTATATTACCGATATATCAAAATACCATCGTCAGATGAATCACGTTTTGAGAATAAACGATTATTTAAGGAACTTGGACGTGGTTATGGAGGCATAGGTTTTCCTACTATTGATGGCGCTATAGATTGCACACATATTCGTTTAGTACACACTAGACTTCAAAATGTTAATGAAATTTTTAGAAATAGAAAGGATACTTCTCTTTGAATTTCAGGTACATACTTGTTTGAGTAATTTAAGAAAATATTTGTATAAATACAAAAGGATATATACAAAAAAGACTATCTCATCTCATTTTTTCTCTTTCTAGGTAATTGTTGGACCACGCACCGAATTTTAGATATTGTTCCTGAATGGCCAGGAAGTGAACACGATAGCCGAATTTTTCAAAATTCTCGCATATATATGCGATATAGACAAGGCGAACTAGATGGAATGCTTGTTGGAGATGCTGGATATCCCGCATTGCCTTTTTTACTTACGCCGATTGGTAATCCTACCCATCAGCAGACAATATTTTTTAAATGTTTTTTAAATATTTTTCTTTCAGTATTTATACATTGTTACAGTTTATTGTACAAATAATATTTATTAATGTTTATTAAACGTTTATTTTACATTAATTATTAATTGAAAATAATGATTTTGAACAAATATTTATTTAACGTTTATTTATATTTAGATCACATTAATTATTTGTTTGCAATAATATTTTTACAAAAATTTATTCACAATTATTCAACATTTATTTAATATTTATTTTACATTAATTATTCATTTAAATAATGATTTCGAAAAAATATTTATTTAACGTTTATTGATTAATATTTATGTTACATTATTATTCGTTTGCAATAATAATTTTTAAAACATTTATTTCGCATTTATTCAACATTTATTTAATATTTATTTACATTATTTATTCATTAAAATAATGATTTAAAAAAATTTTTATTTAACGTTTATTTAATATTTATGTCACATTAATTATTAGTTTGCAATATACTTTTTACAAAAATTTATTTCACAATTATTCAACATTTTTTATATTTTTTTACATTATTATATTCATTTAAAATAATGATTCGAAAAAATTATTTTAACGTTTATTGATTAATATTTATGTCACATTTTATTCGTTTGCAATAATAATTTTTAAACACATTTATTTCGCATTTATTCAATATTTATTTAATATTTATTTTACATTATTTATTTATTTAAAATAATGATTTAGAAAAATATTTATTAACGTTTATTTAATATTTATTTTACATTAATTATTTATTTAAAATAATGGCTTAAATATAAATACCATTATTATATACGTCATAACATACGCTAATAAATTCTAACACGGTTATTATTTGTACGATTAATTGTGTCATTATTTGTGAGAAATTTTATATGCAAATTTCTTGCGAATGCTTGAGCGAGTTAGACGGAGTCTACAAATGAAATGTGCAAGTCTCGATCAGAGTCGCAGGAACGGCGGTCGTAAGACAGAAATTGACCACAGTCGAACGCTTTTAACTGTTATATTAATTGGTCAATTTCTTTCTTATGACCGTTTCTAACGACTCTGAGACTTGCATCAAACCGCTCAGTAGCAATTCGAATGTGATTGGTTCTTACTTTTAGAACCAAAGTGTGTGTTTGATAATAAGACAACAACTCAGCACTCTCAGCAGTCGTTCTGCTGAATTATTGTAGACCCCGCATTATTACGGCTCCTATTATACTGTACACAGGACTACACGATAACACAATAAAGTGACAAAGCGGTGACCAATCACCGTTTCATTTTCCGGAATATTAGGCTGCCCAGATAACAAAATGCCCGCAAAGTGAGCTCACGACGCGTACACGTCGTGCGGATAATTTGCACGGCGTGAACTCATGGCGCTAGACAGATGCGTCCTCAAATGATGCTCATATGACTCGCACGCGTGAGTGCCGCATGCATGCGGGTCATATGAGCATCAATTGCTCTCACCTTGTACCCTACTTTTTAATATATATATATATATATATATGTACTATTGCAGTTATAAAAACGTTAAATTAAAGAAGACCAAATATATATTTATTTTATAAACATTTTTATTTTAAATTTGCACACACGTAAGTGCCGCATGCGTGCGGCTCATATGAGCATCAATTGCTCTCACATATATTATACATACATATATACGCTCTCATACATTTTATAAAGTTGAATCTCACTGAAATCTCAATACAATCATATCTCGATACGACAGCAATTATTAAAACGGCAAGTTTAAAGGACCCCGTACCAAACCACGGGAAAATGGATTCCGGTCAAATTGGCTAAAAATTTAGTGATGTAGTTCATGACGTCCTGGTGAAAAGTGACCATGCATGGGCACAAAGTCCAAACATGGAGTTTTCGAGTTACAGAGCGTCAAACATCGGGAAAATGGGTTTATCGACTCATGGTAGTACTTAATATGTGTACGGTCATGCTTGTGTGTGCCTGTGCGTGTGTGTGTGTGTGGTGCGGTGAGTTAGTGTGTGTAGGTGTAAATAATATCACGCGAAATATCACGATAAACCCATTTTCCCGATGTTTGACACTCTGTAACTCGAAAACTCCATGTTTGGACTTTGTGCCCATGTCACTTTTCACCAGAACGTCATATAAACTACATAATACTAAATTTTCAACCAATTTGACATCTTCCCGTGATTTGGTGCAGGATCCTTTCGACGACGGACGAGAACTCGTGCTGCTGCTGATGCTGTCGCCTGGATGTCCAGCGTGCAGATCGTAGGATATCAGGTACGTAGAACGCAAGGATGAATGGCGCGCAGAGCAAAGATGTCCAGCGCGCAGATCGTAGGATATCAGGTACGTAGAACGCAAGGATGAATGGCGCGCAGAGCAAAGATGTCCAGCGCGCAGATCGTAGGATCTTAGGTACGTAGAACGCAAGGATGAATGGCGCGCAGAGCAAAGATGTCCAGCGCGCAGATCGTAGGATCTTAGGTACGTAGAACGCAAGGATGAATGGCGCGCAGAGCAAAGATGTCCAGCGCGCAGATCGTAGGATCTCAGGTACGTAGAACGCAAGGATGAATGGCGCGCAGAGCAAAGATGTCCAGCGCGCAGATCGTAGGATCTTAGGTACGTAGAACGCAAGGATGAATGGCGCGCAGAGCAAAGATGTCCAGCGCGCAGATCGTAGGATCTCAGGTACGTAGAACACAAGGATGAATGGCGCGCAGAGCAAAGATGTCCAGCGCGCAGATCGTTATATAGGATCTCAGGTACGTAGAACGCAAGGATGAATGGCGCGCAGAGCAAAGATGTCCAGCGCGCAGATCGTAGGATATCAGAAACGTAGAACGCAAGGATGAATGGCGCGCAGAGCAAAGATGTCCAGCGCGCAGATCGTAGGATATCAGGTACGTAGAACGCAAGGATGAATGGCGCGCAGAGTAAAGATGTCCAGCGCGCAGATTGTAGGATATCACCCAGGTAGCATTAATGTCTAAAAGACATCATAAAGATGTCTTTAAGATGCCAGAAATCTTAAAGATGTCTTTATGATGTCTTTTAGACATTAATTGCTACCTGGGCAGGTACGTAGAACGCAAGGATGAATGGCGCAACAAAACACCTAAAAAAAACACCTCATCTTCTTGATCATATTCCGTCGCCTGCTGTATTAATTGGAATCGACTGCGTTGCAGTGAAAAGATAGAAACGTTTCACACGAAAAAAAGATTTCAAAAACATGGTGCAGGTACGAGCTTTACCTTTCGTTTAATTATCCGATTCGTATTTGGTCATCTTTTTCGACCTCGATCTCGAACCTCGATCTCGAATTCGCGCCGATCGATTCCTGCAAAGGCGACAACATCCGAATTAATATCAGCGGAGTCAGGATTGTACTCTCGATTTCTCTGTTTACAAAGCGGGTGGGGGAGGATGACTCACCTTTTTTACGAATTGGAAAAATCTTGATGATCCTCGACGCGCCCGCGTAATCCAGTTCTCAATCAAGAACTGCCATTTTTCTCCGGCGTCGTCGATTCGATATTCCGTTTTCCTCGGTGTGTCTCGCGCGCGCCGCAACACCGATTCCTTGCCACTCTCCTTTCCCCGGCCACGGGCACGGGACTCACGGGACTCACGCGCGACACTTTCGCAGATCACTTTGATCGTTTGATCCACGACGAGCCGAAGAACTCGGCGTCAATCGATCAGCTCAATCCTCCTCCTTACGACGGCGACGAGGGGCGGACAGGCGGACACGCGTGAGACCGCGCGAGCGGAAGCGTCCCGTTGAAATGTAGGCTGCGGTCTATTTAATGCTCTATAAATGCTTCGAAGCATTTTCTTCTCTTTTCTTTCAATGAAGAAAGAAGAAGACAAAGAACACTTCGAAGCATTTGTAACATATCAAATGGATCGCAGCCATGGCGATCGCGCGATCGCGATCGCGATCGCGCGCGGACACGCGAGATTTTTAAAATTCACCGCCAGACGGATAGGCAAGGCTCGAGGTCAGGAAGGCGTGGATGGTCCGTGAGGGCAGAAAGATATACACAGAAAGATACACGGGAAGCACTCGGATACAGAGCACGCGGAGCACACGAAATGTTACCGCGAGGACATTCAAATCACGAAGGACGACAAATGACAATCCATGCAGCCGCTGCTGCCGGCACGAGCGAGTCACGTAGGCGGGCGAACAATAAAAAGCACACAATTTGCATATAATTAAATAATATAATAAAAATAATATAATAATATAATAAAAACATAATAAATAAAATAATATAATATAATAAATCGCGCGCGGATATTATAATAATTATATATAACAATTCGTGCGGGGTCATGTTACCTTCACGGCGTGATTATCACACCGTGCATGCACGAACGCATCATGCTCGCTTCACGAAGTGATTTTGGCATACGTACCCGAATTTATACGTATTTGTAACGTTAACGTTAACGTTTTTGCCATTTTATCTCATATTTAAATATTAATTTTATATGTATAGTGCGATCTTTTACGATCAATTTATAATTCATCATCAATTATATATTAATCGTAAAAGATCGTACTATGCCATAATCCCAATGTGCAGACTATGTTTTTTAAATGTGTTTTTAATATTTATTTTTTATTAATTATACATTTATACAATCCATTGTAAAAATAATATTTATTTAATGTTTATTAAATATTTATTAAACATTTATTTAACGTTTATTTAATATTTCTTTTACATTAATAATTTATTTGCAATAATGATTTTAAAAACATTTATTTAACATTTATTCGATATTAATTTCATATTTATTTTACATTACTTATTCACTGCATGGTTTCTGACATTCACCGGACATTAAGAAATATTATATCATATATCCAATTCAAATTTTGTTACTCTTTTTAAACTGAATTTGTTTCTTAAGATGATTTTTGAAAAATTATATATTTGCGCTGGTTATAACATATGTAGACTATATATGTATAACACTTTATTGAATGAAGAAGTAGTCTACCACGTAAGGCAGTTGACTCACGATCCAGAGGTCCCGAGTTCGAATCCCACCAAAGTGGTTTTTTTTCCAGATTTTTCAGATACGAGAAAATATTTATAATCATAGACTGCATCTTAAGAAATAAAGTTAAAAAATAATAATAAAATTTCGAAATAAATAATTTTTTGGTCGTTAAAATAAACGTTTTTACACTAAAAAATGTCTTTTTAAACGTTAAAATAAACGTTTTTAAACGTTCAAAAATGTTTTTTTTAATGTTAAAATAAATGTTTTTTTAATTTAAAAAAGCGAACTTAACTCATCATTTTTAACATTTTCAAAAATGTTTTCCAAATGTTTTTTAAAAATATTTTTAAAACATT